>JARBWK010000514.1:0-29674 GCA_030556195.1 Anolis apletophallus | reverse complement strand
CTTAGAAATGTTGCGAATCAGTACATGGTGCCCATCCGGCAGATAACATACTGTGGGAATGAAGAATTAATACTGCGTAGTGCTGTTTAGCAAATGAGAATGCTAATAGAGTATGGTGCCAAATAATGTGATGTGTAATTGGATAATAGAAATGTGTTAATGTTGTGAACCAATGAAAATGATGAAGAAAGGAGGAGACGGGACCTGCCGCCATAGCATGTATATAAGGGAAAGTTAGAGAATGTTGAGGGTTCTTGCCCTGAGACAGCTAGTTCTGTGGGCAGGTCCCGTCAGCTGACGTTGTGCAAAATAAACTTTGGCTTCATTGCACCGCAGTATGGTTGTTGCGTTTTCTCTCGTTCCTGTGCTTGCACGGCTGCGCAACCTGTAAGTAAAAGTTAACACCCGGGAGTTTTGGGACTCCAGATTTGCTGCTACAAGACGATGAGGAGGAAGATGAAGACTCAAATCGTCGTCTCCGAGGCCGTGGAGAGGGAGAAAGATGCCTCGAGGGCGCTCGTGCACGGCGCTCCGAAGCCGGCTGAGAAGGAGGAGAGGCAGGAGCTTGCATTCGCAGTGAGCTCGAAGCCGGGAGCGGAGCCGAATGCGGGGCCTGAAGCAGCTCCTGAGCTGGTGGAGTGAATGCGCTCGGCTTCGGTGACGTCATCAGCTCTAAATGCTGTCCCAGGGCCGAAGTCGACGGCTGAGGTGAATTCTGAGGGAGCTCATGTAAGATTTGAGCAACCTCCTGAGGAGAAATCTCCTGAAGAATTTGAAGAGGAGGTGAGGGGCCAACTGGCAACAGGGAATCCTCCTCTCTCCGAGCCTTTTTAGCCGAGGTCATCTGCGGCAAAGGCAACCGGTGGCCATCCTGGCCCTCAACCGGTTTGGGCTTTTTTGCCTTTTTCTTGGTTGGCGCTTTAGAAGTAGCGACCAAAGGCAACTGGGACACTCCCTGAGGTGTCACTAGCCCAGAATCCAGAATGGGAGCCTGGGAGGGAAGAAGTGCCTTTTCGAACAAGGCCACCTTGAGTCTGGCTTCCCTGTTTTTCCTGGTTTGGGGCGCAAACGAACGGCATATAGCGCAGGATTGCGTCAGATGCCCTTCTCCCAAACATACCAGACACAGATCATGGCCATCTGTGTCAGGAAGAATATTGGGACATTGTCCACATTTCTTGAAAGAAGTAGTTGACATTTCTGAAGAAAAATTAATCTTCTTTTGACTGGACAGGTGATGATAAAGTCCAGAAAAATTCCTAATCCAGTCAATCAGCTAAATTTATCAAGCAGTCCTAATTCGAGATGTGCTAAACACAAACGAAGAGAACTGGTTTGGTAGCCCCGGCTGAGGGCTATATATAGGGAGGGGCGGGGCTACTACTAGCCAATCAGAAAGCTTTTAGAAGGTTCCGAAGCTGATCTGCTGACGCAGAACATACCACATGTACGTATTCACAGTGACCACGATAGGGAATGGAGAGATTTGGGGAAAATAGACCTTGGCATTTGGGTCTTGCTGGGATGTTTAGTTCTGGTCAATTTCAAGAATAAAAATAAAAATTAATAACAATCAAATTATATTAATTGTGGCATCAGTAGGTTAAATGTTTTTGAATGTTTACATAAAACTGTAATTTAAGTTAAGACTGTCCAACTCTGATGAAACCATTATTCTAACCGTTTTCATTGTAAATGTGCTTACGTATCCTTCCAATAATAATAATAAATAGGATAAAATAATAAATGTAATAACAACAATGAGAATAAATAATAAATGTAATAACAATAACAATAAATATAGTAAAATAATAAATGTAATAATAACAATAATTGAGTAAAATAATAAATGTAACAACAGAACCAATAATAATCCAATAATCACTATAGTTTAATTACAGTATACATTTTGGGGGAAATGCTGTGTGTATATAAATAAAAAAGTGGGAAGGACTGACTTGGGAAGGGGGTTGGAAAGAAGGACTGGAAACAGGAAAAAGGTTGGAATGGGAAGGGGTGTTTGAAAAAGTGGGAAAATGAGGTGGAAAGGGGGTAAGATGGAAAATTAGGACAATTGGGATGGGAAGAGGGCAACTGGGGAAGGGGGAAAGCTTTAGGTGGGAAAGGTTGGGATGGAAAGGGGGCAAAGCTGGAATGGGAAAGAGGCTGGAACCTAGGAAAGGCTGGGATGGAAAGTGGAGAGAGAGGGGCTGGGGATGGGAGTAGTAAAGGCTGGGATAGGAAGGGGGAAACTGGGAAAAGGGAACAAGACTGGGGTGGGCAAAGGGCTCTGGAAAAGTTGGGGGAAACTAAGGGAAGAAGGGGAAGGACTGGGAAGGGAAATTGTGGGTGGGGATTCTTCCTTTGGGTCTTTGGAAGGGGCTGTCTGGGAGAGCTTCCTGCTTTTTGCAAGAAATTCAAGGAACTCCTGCTGGAGCAGAGGGGCAGCTACCTGCCTGCTCTGCTTCCTCTTCCTCCTCTCCCTTCCGCCCCCAGAAGGGAGACCTGGAAAGCAGGGAGGCGGGAGGGGAATGAATGCACGGAGGAAGTTGCTTGTTTTCAGGAGGGGGTGTCTCCTCCACGCTTCCATTCCTCTCCTTGCTTTCGAGGTCTCCCTTCTGGGGGCGGAAGGGAGAGGAAGAGGCGGCGACCCCAGGCAGCTGTGGATCGCAGGAGGGGAATGAAAGCACGGAGGAGGTGCCCCTGCCTCATGTGACCCACCAGCTGCCTCCCTGCCTCGATGGGGTGCTGCTGCCCTTTCCCCTCTTCTTCCTCCTTACTTCTCGATGGCTAACTGGAGGAGGAAGAGGAGAAACAACAGCAGCGCCCCTTCTCCTTTTCTTTCTCCTCTTCCTCCAGCTGGCCATCGAGGAGGAAGAGGAAGAGAAGGGACTGGGGTGGGCTGCTGCAGTTTCTCCTCTTCTTCCTTCTCTTCCTCCTCGATGGCCAGCTGGAGAAGGAGGAAGAGGAGAAACAGCGGCAACGGCCCCTGAGCGGCCTCCTCGGTTTCTCCTCTTCTTCCCCCTCTTCTTCCTTCCTTCATGTCCAGCTGGAGGAGGAGGATGGTCAGGAAGAGCGGCAGCATAGGAGCCTCGCCTGGGGGACCCTGTGCCGCCTCTGCCGCTTGTCCTCCTCCTCCATGGGCAGCCGGCTTTGGAGCCGCACCTCCAGGCTCCGCTGCCGGCTTGACCCGAACATAAGCTGGTGCACCTTCTCCCGTGTGCGCCTTTGCCTCTAAGCTCCTCCTCCTAACTCTATCCAGCCCTGTGAGAAGGGGAGGAGGAGGAGACGACCTGGAGTGCCTGGCTGCTTGGCTGGCACAGGGGCCGGCAGCCATTTCGAAGAGGGGGCGGGGCTAACCGAGGAGTCTTTGCGGCCCCCAGGTTGAGAACCACTGTTTTAGATCCTCCCAGGTGAACTAATTTCTTGCCCTTTGCCATTCTATTCAGAGAAGAGGATGGTTCCTTTTTGTGTAAGAGTTGAGGTATAGTATTCATAGTGACCCATAGATAAGTCAGCCCAGGTTTTCTGACTAAATTTTCTAGATTAATACATGAGTGTGTAGGATAGCTTGTTAAAACATCAAGGGAGGATAACTTGCTGGCATAAATACTATTATGTTACTTTTGATAAAATAACTGATAATATAACTGTAGCACTTCTTAGAAGCGAAACCAGTTGGAACTGCTATAATTATTGTATGTTGCATGTGATGTGAATTATTATATATACAGTATCCTGATTTTAGTTTGCATTCTAATTATGAAAATCCAATGCATTAATAGTTGCATCTTTTCTACCACTATATTTTAGCCTTTGTACCATTTTTATAAAAGTCAGTGTGGTGTTGTGGATTAAGCATTAAACTGTGACTCTGGAGGTCAGGGGTTGTGTCCCTGCTTGGCCATGAAGATCAACTGGGTGGCCTCGGGCAAGCCACGCTCCCTCAACCTCAGAGCGGGGCAAAAGCATAACGCCCTCTGAACAAATCTCATCAAGAAAACTCCGTGATGAGTTCACTTTGAAGGCACACAACAACAACAACCATTTTTAAAATTATTGGCCTCAATAGAATAAAATTAAAATGGTGTGTGTGTGTGAAACAAGGGGAAAATAATTTGATAGGGAAAAAGGGAAAAATGAAAAAAGTATGTTGACTTCTAATCGTTTCGATCCTGTTGTTGAATTTTCTCTTCCTTTCTATACAGGACTAGCATGGCTAATTCTTGTATGGTACCTTGTTGCTTCAATCTTTCTTGGTCCAGTAGAATAGAAAGGTGCATCATAACTGTATTCATCAAAGACACCCCATCTGAGATGAGCCCATTCATGAACTAAGATTTTGCCTGTGAAAAACCAATAAAAACAAGCCAAAGCAGCATGATTTTTCTTGCATATTCTCCTGCAACCCCCTCAAAGATCTAAATAAGATTGGACATTATTTATAGCAGAAACTGATTAGCTATGAAAAACAGACAGTCAGATCATTCCCTTTTCTTTAACAGAAATTACTCAAGGGACAGATATTTTCAAAATAACAGCCAAAATCCTTTAAACTACTAGAATAATGCAAATGTACTCAAGTGAGGTTACTCTGGGTTCCAGTGTTGTGAAATGCACATCATGTGCCCGTACTCATTCAATGGAGAATATTATCAGGGGTAGTCATGTTGGCCATGAAGTAAAATGAAACAAAAAGAATAAATATAAAAATCCACAAAAGAGTGATACCTTTACTGCCCGACCATAATGGACTTGGAAGCTTTCTAAGCTGGACTGGCTTCTTTTTCAGACCCAAGATATTGAAAAATAATGTAGGGTACATGTATCAAACTCAAGCCCCACAGTCCAAATTTGCCCCAACTTGTCATTTGATGTGGCCTCCAGATGCTGGATTACAACTCCTGTATCATTAGACATGAAGACTAGAGCTGATGGGGACTGTGATACAGTAATATCTGTAAGGCTGCAGTTTGCTCTGTTTAGTCAGGTTAGTGGGGTTTCAATTTAAATACAGTGATGCCTTGACTTATGATCAACCCAACTTAGTCGCTAGTCTCATTTTTTGCTCTGGGATACAAGTGGAGATCCGAGTTATGAGCTAGATATCCCTTTTTGCAGCCTCCTCCTCCACTGTCTCCTCTCCCACAAGTCCCCTTCAACCCCTCCTGACACTCTTTTTTCTCTCTTCCCCTCCCTCCATTTTTTTCTCCACCTCTTCCTAATACAATCACTCTTTGGATGGTCGATAATGCAAGCCTCAATGGCATTGGTCGAGGGCATCATCCTTTTCAAGATGGAAGCTCAGTGTGCAGTCACACCCAAGCTGATTTAGATGTCTCTTTCGCAATGTGTCCTAACTTTCTGTCAGCTTGGAGGATGTTGGATTGCCTTCCTGTTTGCGCAAGGAAACCCACAGAATCAATGCCCACGCTATTGTTTTCACAAAATGGCAATAATTTATTAACTGGTCCTCTCAACAAAGTCCATATTTTAAATTTGACTTCCTCTCAACAAAGTCCATATTTAAAATTTGAAGGGTAACTGATTGTACCTGAAGCTGCCAGTTGTGGAAAGTTTCTGAGGAGAATATATGATCGTTTTCCTTGCTCGCTGTCTCTGGTACAGGGGCGGATCTTAGTGGAGGCAAAGTAAGTGGTCGCCTCAGAGTGCCACGTGGCCAAGGGCGCATCCGGATGCGGCTGCCAAGTTCGGCGCATCATGCTGCGCCATTGCTGCGGCCGGCCGGCACGCAGGTGGGAGGCTCCGCCCCGGCTGCAAAATGTTCCCTGGCTTGTCCTTTTCATACTCTTGGGAGTGCTTTTAGCAACTCCCTCCACCAGAAGCACTCCTACCCGATGGCGCATGCGTGAAATTTTCACGCATGGGCTATTAAAACAGAGCACTTCTGGTGGAGGGAGTTGCTAAACGCACTCCCAAGAGGATGAAAAGGACGGGGGAACATTTTGCAGCTGGGGCGGAGCCTCCCGCCTGTTGGATCTGTGTCCTCAGCAGCAGGGCTTGTGGGATCCACTAAGAACATAAGAAGAGCCATGCTGAATCGGGCCTCAGCCCATCTAGTCCAGCATTCTGAATCACACAGTGGCCCACCAGTTGTACACGGGGATCTCGAGCAGAAGGGAGGGCAAAACCCTGACCTGCTCCCGACCCCCCACAACCAGTACCCAGGGAAATCCTGCCTGTGCAGGATGGAGATGGGATTTTTTTGCAAAGGCAAAGTCAGTTCCCATGTGAATCATCAGTGCACAGATATGACACCTGGCTGTGGAACTTGAGATAGGAAGAAGGAATGTGTAAATTGCCTTTCTCAAGGTCTTTCCTTCTAACAATGATTTCGGTTTACAAGTAAGGGAGGGGAATCTAGTGTCTTAATAGCTATGCTTTGCAGTTTGAATTTCAGATCAGGTCAACTTTTGCAACAAGCTTCATGTGCCTCCAGCCTCCTGAATTTTAGCCCATGCATTTAGTCTCATGTATTCTAGTTCTCCTGTATTGTGGCTCAAGTACTCAAGCCTAGACTTTGCTTTTTCCTGGGAACTTTTTGGACTTTGTCAGCTATTGGATTCTGCCTGCCTTGGTCTTATAGAAATCCTATGGACTATATCTGCTATTGGAATCTGCCTGTTTTGGATTTACTAAGTGACTCTGCAGCATACCTATTTCCTTGGGCTTTTGGATCTATTCCTTGAACTATTGATTGGATATATATCTCTTCTCATATATTTATACTGCTTATATTGCTTGATGTTTGCTTCAATAAAAGACTATACTTTCAGCTGGAGTTGTGTGTTTGGATTCTAAGGGCCCAGGAGAACACTGGTGTGCGACAGCGCCTCCGGCTGCAAAATGTTCCCTGGTTTGTCCTTTTCGGCCTCTTGGGAGTGCATTTAGCAACTCCCTCCACCAGAAGCTCTCTGTTTTAATAGCGCATGCGTGAAATTTTCATGCATGTGCCATTGGGTCGGTGCGCTTCTGGTGGAGGGAGTTGCTAAACGCACTCTCAAGAGGCCGAAGAGGACAAGCCAGGTGTCGCCCTCTAGGGCCCCTGATCACTTGACCTCCCTGAAGACCACACAAGAGCAAGGGTACAACCGGGTTTTATTGATAATATCAAGACAAAGGGAAAAGGTTCAAAGGCAGCGATAACAGGGCCTTTGGATAATAGCTTTAGCAGGGATCAGCAAGGAGTAAATAGTCCCGTAGTAAACAGGGACAGCAGGGTTGCAGCAACCCGTTGCAATAGGGCTGCTGACAGGAATCAAGCCGGATGCCAAAGGGAAGATTCAGGGAAGTATTCGGCCAATGCAAAAGGCCGGGGTGTGCTAGATGATCTTTGTGGGGCTCAGCCGGCACAAAAAGGCTGAGCTCCGTAGAGTGAATGCAAAGAAGCTTGGCAGGCAATTAGTCTTTCGTGGAATCGTCCCACACCTCCTGGATGGACTGAAGCATGACTCAGCGTCTGACAGGCCAAAGTGTCTCTGGAAGAAATCTCTGCCGAGGCAGTGAACCGGTCAGCTCCCCGCACACACCAACAGTTCACCGATGAACTCCCATGCGAAGGGAATCTTGCAATCCAAACCGGGTGTAAAGGAGGTCTCTAATAAGCTTTGTTGAAACACAGTGGCTGGAGGAATTGCCTAGCAATTCAGTTTAGTCTTTAGTTGCAAACAACAGCAGGATTACAGATGCAAGGCCTTGATAGCCCGAAGGCAATGAGGCTATAGTCTCTTTACTAACAATGCTTAGCCATTAGCAAGATGATCTTCACAGTAGCACTCAGAAAGCAGGGAAGGCTTACCGCTGATGGCGTGGCTTGACTTGACACAGGATCTCCTGGAAGGCTTAGCTTGTGCGGCAAACAGCCACAGAGTCTATGAAGAAGGTTTCCCCGGTAAACAATGCCAAGATGACCTTGCAGCGGAGAGAATCCAGGCAGGCATTGCGTTGAAGGCCTGTAGGCCGTTAAGCAGGCTTCCTTGACTTCCTGTCCGCCCACCGAAAGGCCAGGAAGGGTCTCCTTGTCACAGGACAGAGCAGCAGCTTGCAAAGGTCCTTCCAGTTTCAGCTTTCGCTGGGAAGGTCTTTCAGGCTTTTCTCTCTGGTTCCAATGGCGACCCGAAGTGTAGGTGATGCACAGCTCCGTCATAGATGAAGCAGGGTCCTGGCAAGGCAGAGCAGGGACGAACCAACTCAGAGTTGGCTGGCCGACGTCCCTGGGGAGGGAATGCCCCCGCGGCCGTTCCCTCCGTACATCTTGAATGCGAAGTTGGAAAGAGACGGGTACTGAAGGGTGCTCTGGGCAATTATAGCATTCTAAGAGTGCGTCGAACGTGACAACCTGTGATGGATGATTCTTGGGTTGTTTTGAGAACCTCAGTCTTGAAGAATGCAACAGCTCGTTAGCGCGGACCATCTGGGCTGGGGAGTAGTGCTTCTGGGCTAGGGAGTAGTGCTTGGTGCTTCGAGTGTCCGCTCCTGTTATCAGCCTAGCAGGCCCAGCCTGGCCTTGACATACCTTTAGCATGGCATGTTTCTTAGGAGGCACAGGAGAACAGCAAAGAGGCCCACTGCAAGGTTTAGGAAATGAACAAGCTAGCTTGCAAAACATCTCTTGGTTCCCTGGGCTGGAATGGTGTTTCAGCAGAAGTAATGCATGAAGCCTTTGGCTAGAACTGTGCCCTAGCAAATGCGATGTCTGAGGCTGCTGAAGCTGCTGGGGTGTAACACCAGGGAACATTTTGCATCCGGAGGCGGGAGGCTGCACCCCGGCTGCAAAATGTTCCCCCGTCCTTTTCATCCTCTTGGGAGTGCATTTCGCTACTCCCTCCACCCAATAGCGAATGCGCGAAACTAGCTGTTTGCGCGCATGCGCCATTATCACCACACTGAAGACACAGGAGGCGCCGAAAGAAGGATTGCTTACTACTATTTTTTACCTTCATCCGGTCCTGCTCTGGTATAGGGGCCTTTGGGGCACCCAATGCTCAAGGCATTAATCTGTTAATGGTTAACTAACTGTTGGTTGAGAAATTGACTTTAAATGGCTTGTCCAAGCCTGTCTCTCACTGGGACCAACTGCAGACTCTTCTTGCTTCTAAGATTCCCTGGTGGTCTATGATCTAAAATGGCTCCCTTTCCTTACGCAAAGTGGTGGACAAAATGGCTGATACAAACTCCACCCACATAATATTAATATAAAACTACTCTAAAACTGTGGGTGAGAAAGCCTGACAAAAGGAACTGGAACTTATACCATTCCAGCACACTCGGATTGGATGAGCCAGGTGCCCATCTCTGTGTGCTGAGGGGTAGCTCTTTTTCCCCTCTCCTCTCTGGTAGCGTCAATGGCAGTGGTGAAGGCCACAGGCTTCAGTCAAAGTGGGGCCAGAGAGGAGGAAAAGGAGGAAGAGAGTGGGACCTTTGGGTGACTTCCTCGAGCAAAAGTGGAGGCTAGGGAAGGGGGCAAAAATGTGTGCATGAAGCACAGGCGCCACAGGTGTCCCCTTCATCAACTGCCGCTGAGGAGGAGGAAGAGGGAGGGAGGTAACAAAAAAATGGCGTGGTTTGGGGAGAGGAATGGTCTGGATTAAAAACATTTCAATTCATTCCGATGAGGAAATCTGATTTGGCATACGAGCTTGGTCCCAGAACAAATTAAACCCATTTCTCGTGGTATTATTGTACAAGGCTTGTGGATATGTCTGACTTTAACACGTCCTTTAACCTTTCTCCAGCTTTAGAGCCACAAGAACTCTTGGGTTGCAATTCCCAGTTCGTATGGTGGATAAACAAAAAGGATCTCAATGCAGGGAAGGAGCTCAATGTAGGCAGATGCCTTTCCCAGGGCTGGCGCGTCCATTATGCGGAGGAAGCAATTGCGTAGAGCGCCATCTGCAGACCAGGCAGCATGGGCGCTCCACGCGGCGGGCGGTGTTCCGCCGCCCGCCAGCGTCCTACCGCTGTAACTGTTGCTGACCCGGCCGCAGGCAGCGCTGTGGCTGCCTACTTTTGGGGCTTGCCTTGCGGTGCCGCTTGTGCGCATGGGCGCTCCACGCAGTGGGCGGCGGCACGCAGAGCGCCCATACACACGTGGAGCGCCCATACGCACGCGCACAAGCGGCAGGCAAACCTCAAAAGCAGGCAGCCGCGGGCCACAGCATCCTTGGTGCTGCTTGCCGGCGTTGCTGCTTGTGCGCGTGCGCACGCAGTTTTTGCACATGCGCAGTTCCTCCAAGGCCGAAGTAGCACGCAGAAGCAACTGCGCACGTGCAAAAACCTGCTCGAGGGGGACTCGAGGAGGCTCACATCACCTGCCGCGCTAGCAGCACGACGAGGCCGGGTGGAGACTGAGTCATTGCACTTTGCACATATTAAGGTCAGTGGAGTTTCTTTCCTCCTGAGTTTGCCTTGAAGGACACAGACAGAGAGAGGAAGGGGCTTTTATTATTAGTATTATTATTGATATAATATCACAAATTAATATAATATTAAAGTGGGGAGATTTGGGGTTTTTTTGTTGATATTAATAACACAATAAATAAAATAAAGTGGGGGACAAATAACACAATATAATATAATATAAGTGGGGAGATGTGGGGTTGTTTTGTTGTTAGTCATATAATAAAATAACATAATATCATATAATATTAAAGTGGGGAGATTTGGGGGTTTTTGTTGTTATTAATATCATGAACTAACAATATAATATAATATTAAAGTGGGGAGATTTGGGGTTGTTATTAATATAATGAAATAACATAATATAATATTAAAGTGTTATTAATATAATGAAATAACACAATATAATATAATATTAAAGTGGGGAGATTTGGGGTTTTTTGTTGTTATTAATATAATGAAATAACACAATATAATATAATATTAAAGTGGGGAGATTTGGGGATTTTTTGTTGTTATTAATATAATGAAATAACATAACATAATATAATATAATATTAAAGTGGGGAGATTTGGGGTTTTTTGTTGATATTAATATAATGAAATAACACAATATAATATATTATTAAAGTGGGGAGAATTGGGGTGTTTTTTTGTTATTAATATAATGAAATAACATAATATAATATAATATTAAAGTGGGGAGATTTGTTATCAAGCAATTTGGGGGGGGGGGGCGCCAAAATAATGTTCGCTTACCATTTAAAACTACCGTTGTCCGCCCCTGGCCTTTCCCCTCTTGTGAGGATGTGGGAATGAGACAAGTTTGTATGATTTTAAACATGTTTTGCCTGATGAAGAAACCATTAGAACTTCAAAAGTGTGCATCATTGAACAATGGTCAACAAGCTCCCTCTCCCAAGTTAGGCAAAAGTGTGACAATTTTTTAAAAAAGTTTGGATTCACTAGAGACCATAAATATGTAAATGATTGCATAACTATTGTTATACAAGTATAGCTGTCCAACAGGATTCTAACCAACAGAATGTAGTCAAGGAGAGCAAAAGGATTTGTTTGATGACTTTAGATTAAGATGCGCCATGGAAACAGCATGTGCACTACATGGACACATTGTGTTCTTATCACAATAGTGACCTCATCATATTAGCAAGGCAAAACATCCTGCTTCGCGTGGCATCCGGGAGGAAAGACGGAGCAGCAAGGCAGAGCTCCCATTCAGTGAAATTTCCCCATGACATAGGAAAAGTGTCGCTACTGCGGAGAGGCCCCGTGCTAGCTCAAATGGAGCTCCATTGGAGCCAGCAGAACAGGCAAAGCCTTTTGTGTTAAAAGTGAAGTCACTTCCACTTCAGTTGGAGGAGGGGCTTCCACAGGAAGCTCCTCTACGTCGTCTGATAGGTAGCGTGCCCATCCAACTTCCAACTAGAGTGGAACATCTGGAGACTCTAACTCCCTCCCCAAAAGCCTAAACCTCCATCTATCTATCTATCTCTATCTATCACATATAATAAAAGTCAGTGTTTGCGGGCGGTGGGTGGGTGGGCTGAGCGACGGGAGGAATATGTGCCAGCATTTCGATTGGCTGCCACTCCGGGATTATTTGCATAAATGGCTCTAACTGGCCAGCCTCAGAACTCCAACATTCTACGGCACCAGGCAGAGGAGATTGGTTGCCACTGAGGGAAAATTTGCATAACGGACTCTGCATGGCCAACATTCCAACATCCAAAATCTCAAAGGTGCCAGAGAGTGCACTTTAAAAAAAGTTCCTTCAGCTTTATTTAAAAACTAGGCCTCAGCCTGATTTGGCAGTAGCTGATTTAACTAAACTAGGCCCTCAACTCAGACTAGGCCACAACCTGATTTGGCAGTAAGGCTTCCTCTGTCTACTTGATTTCCCAGACTAGGCCACAACCTGATTTGACAGTAAGGCTTCCTCTACTTTATTTCCCAACCACAACCAGATTTGCCAGTAAGGCTTCCTCTACTTGATTATCCTGACTAGGCCACAACCAGATTTGACAGTAAGGCTTCCTCAACTTAATTTCCCAGACTAGGCCACAACCTGATTTGACAGTAAGGCTTCCTCAACTTCATTTTCCTGACTAGGTCCACAACAATGACAGAACAAGACCAAACTTGGCCCACAGACCCCCCAAGATGCACTCTAAATCTTGGTGCAGTTTGAGGTAGGATGCATCATGGATGACGGAAATTGAAGTACTTTAACTCACTTGCTTAGAGCACAGTGGCCCACACCAATGACGGATCAGGACCACACTTGCCACACAGAGGCCCAATGCAATACCAAGCTTGACACACAGTGCCCCTATGACCCACTCTACATTCTACTGCTGTATGAAGAAGAGTGGGACTTGAGGTACCTCCATGAATTATGAGATTTGTAGTACTTTCAAAGCCTTCATTTCCCACAGACCACTGCAGCCCTGAACAAAGACCTAAAAAGACTACACTTGGCACCCTGTGCCCCCATGACCCAGTCTCCATCCTTCTACAGTTTACAGGAGGGTGGACCATGGATGATGGGACTTGAAGTACCAAAGACCAACCTTGGCACACAATGCCTTTCTCAAATAACCCGGGCACCGCCGGGTCCCCAAGCTAGTAGATATAATAAAAGTCAGTGTTTGCGGAGGAATATGTGCCAGCATTTCGATTGGCTCCCAATGCAGGATTATTTGCATAACGGTCTGATTGGCCAGCACCACCAACATTCCGAGACTCTAAACTGCCAGAGGGGGTTCCAACATTTTCAAATAGCAGAGGGGGTAAGGAAAAGGTCTGAGGCACCCCCAAGACCCACTCTACATCCTGGTGCACTTTGAGGGAGGATGGACCATGGATGATGGGATTTGCAGTACTTAAACTCACTTCCTTACAGCACTGTGGCCCACACCAATGATGGATCAGAACCAAACTTGGCACACAAATCCCCCATGCCGCACTTTACATCCTGGTGCAGTTTAGGGCAGGATGGGCCACAAATGATGGGATTTGCAGTACCTTTACCCGATTCACTTCCCACAGACCACTGGAGCCCCTACAAATCACAGACTAGGCCCAAAGAGTACTCATGACCCACTCTACATCCTGCTGCAGTTCTAAGGGGAATGGACCACAGATGATGGGTCTTGCAGTACCTTCACTCACTTCCTGAAACCACTGCGACCCTCATCCAATGACCAGTGCAGACCAAACTTGGCACACAGAGCCCCCATGACCCACTCTACATCCTGGTGCAGTTCGGAGGAGGATGGACCATGGATTATGGGACTTGAAGTACCTTCACTCACTTCCTGAGACCACTACAAGCCAAATAAACAACTGATAAGGACCAACCTTGGCACACAATGCCTTTCTCAAATAACCTGGGCAGGGCCGGGTCCCCAAGCTAGTTAAAAAATAAAAGTACTTCCCAGCCTCCATTGGAGACCTGCCGCAGCTCCCTTTTAATTGCAGGAACTCCCGCATTAAAGGGGCTGCCTGGATGCGCCCTCAGTATCCTTTAAATAAAGGACTGAATGTTGTTGGAAATGGCAACCTTTCAAGCCTCCACTAACTGTTTGAAAATGTGTATGATTTTTAACCTATATTGTATGTACATTTTGGTTTGCCAGTTTGACCGTACCTCTTTGGTGTGGGAGGGGCTTCAGACACAGGATTCCATTTTGTATTTAGTATGCTTTTAGACCTCAATGGAGGTTGATGCGGTTTGTCTCTTTTCAGACTTCACTGAGTATAGTTATGCAGTTTGGACTATATCTACAGGCTTAAAGACATTGGACTATAGACAAGCGTGCTGAATATATACAATAAGTTTGTTAGTAAACCTGAGATGTTATTTTTCAAAGAAGACTATTTTTGTCTCTTGAGTGCATATTTTGAATAAGAGGTTTCAAGGGAGCGTAAATCGTTTGAGCAATTACAACTGCAAATTCTACTTCAAAGAAACACCCATACTCTACTTGGCAATTTAAAGACATGGTTCTTCAGTTTAACAGCTGAGTTACCCGTGTGCCATTACATGAATGCTTATGAATATCACTTGTTCAAAGGGTTAACTTCTAACAAGGTAATGCTTTTCTTGACTCGTGGTTTTTAAAAGATGGTCTCCATGTTCATGGAGATTCACATTTGCCAAATGGATATAGCTGTCACACTTCAACAGCTTCAGGCATCATCTTGGCCTGCGCGGCACCCCAGCCAAGGTAATCAAAACTTACTTTCTAAAACAGCTTGTCTTGCTCTCAAACTGTGTTCAAGCCCTTCTGACCCTGCCTGTGTGAACCAAAGGGGATGCAACCATAACAGAACTTCCAAAGCATTCGATAGTGAAAGCGGCTGAGAGAATGCCTCCCCTCAGCCAGATGGCTCCCAGTAATGAGGCCTGCATTCCGAGAGGTCTGAGATCACATCAACATGCTAAGGATCATCCATCATGGGCCTTGACGTGCGACGTACTTTCAGGATCCTATAATTGCCCTGTGCTTCCTCCAGCCTTTGTCTTCTACCAACATCGCATCCAGGATGGACATGGGAAGCGGCCGATCGGGCCTTCCCTTCAAGAGAAAGCTAACCAGCCAACTCCGGGCTGGTTCGTCCCTGCTCCACCTAGTCTCGTCCCTGCTTCACCTGCGGTTTGGCCGTGCTTTTCCTGCGTCCCAGGTCACCGTCGAAACCTGAGGTGGAAGCCTGAAGCCGTCCCAGTGCTTGAACCCTCTGCTACTGAAACATTGTTCCTGCCTCCTTGCCTCAGCAGGGATTCCCTCAAGGTTTCTGGACTCACTGCTACTGAAAGCGCTGCTTTCTGCCTCCTTGCCTCGGGAGGAATTCCTCAGGACCTTCTGTGGGTTTCTACAACTGTCCCTGTCTCCCGCTACGGTGAGGTCTCCCTTTGAAAGACCTGTGCCATTGAAGAGGCCATCCCAGCCTTATTGCATCGGTTGGAATTCTAAAGAGACTCTTTGCTTGCTACTTTGACCGTCCCTGTCTGTTAGCCGCAGCAGGGATTCCTTGGGAAAAAGACTCTTGCCTTAAAGCCATTTATCCCAGCCTCCCTGTCTCGGCTGGGATACTTTCTACGGACTCTACAGCGTCTGGCCCGGGATCCTGTTTGCCAGCCCCTCCCAACCGGGCTGCCTTGACCAGCGTCCCTGAGCGCACCTGGCTTTACCGCAATCCCTGAGAGACTTTTCTACCTTCGAACTCTGTGCTTTTCGAGCCGCAACGTTTGCTGAACCGGAGGGAACTTTGCTAAAGACTCTCTCTCTTGCTGCCGGCATCCGGCTTGTGGTCCGAGCTACGGGATTATACCTACCTGTAGATCTTGCCTGCTACTTTAAAGGCACTATATATGCCTTCAAGCTTTCTATTGTTTCCTGCACAATAAAACCCGGTTGTACCCATGCCATTGTGTGGTTTATCCAGGGAGGTCGTGAGCCAAGGCCCTAGGGGGCGACAATAACATCATTTTTTTACTTTTTCAATAAGATTTTGGTTCACTTACTTCCAATAGGTTCTGTAATTTCCAATAACTGTAAAATGAAATTGTGTTTTCATGTATTTTGTAATTCTGTGAATTTTCTGTGAATATTTTAAACAAACCTTGATTATAAGCTAGCATTTGAGTTTGAATTAAGAGATACTACCTCGTGACCCATAGAGGCTGAGAACATAGTTATCTGTCAGGAAGTCAGGGGTGAAATGAATGTAGCGTCCCTTTTTGCCACACCCTCCATACTGCGAAGTGTAAGGCTCATCCCCATATTTCTGGAAAGGTTCTGCCACTCTGATATCAGCCTAAAATGAAATAGAAACTGTTTTAGAGAGCACCGTCAAAAGTAGATGTACAAGTAGCAGATGCCAAAGAAGAGGAGGAAGAAGACAATGATAACTATGAAGATTTGTTTAGAATTAAGTCTCTATGTGATCAGCTTATATCTAAATAAGAATCATAATGTTTGAACATAAGCGCTTCCTTTGAGGCAGAAGAAACCGGCCTCCAGCTCCCTGTCTTCTTCCTCATGCTCCTCCTTTTCTCCTTCCTTCCTTGGCTGCTTCCTCCTCTTCTCCTCTCACCCGGAGATTGGGTTTATTTCCTCTTTTCCGAAGCGTGCGTCCTTCCTTCCTTCCCAAGAATGAAGGCGCTTGCTCCAAACTCTGGTTCTCCTTCTTCTCCTGAAAGCCAGAGGAACCAGCCTTTAGCTTCCTGCTTTTTTTGGTCTCTTCTTGGCCCCTGCTTCCTCTTCTCCTCTCATCTAGAGTTTGAATTTGTTTCCTCTTTTCCGAAGCATCTGTCTTTCCTTCTTCTTTCCTTCTCCTTTCATTCTTCCTTCCTTCCTTCCTTCTCTCCAAGGACCAAAGGCTTTCTTTTCTCTAACCCAAAACCTCTGTGAGCCTGCATTGAAGGGAAGGCACTTTTGGAGCACCTGCTTCCCTTCAGAGAGGTGCCTTTTGGCCTTGCCTTTCTCTCCTTCCTATCTTCTTTCCTTCCCAAGAATGAAGGTGCTTGCTCCAAACTCTGGTTCTCCTTCTCTCTCCTGAAACCTGGGTCTTTGCTGCAAAGTGTTTCCTCTAAGACAGAAGAAACCAGCCTCCAGCTTCGTTCCTTTTTCTGTCTTTTCTTGGCTTCTGCCTCCTCCTCTCCTCTTGTCTAGAGATTGGGTTTCTTTCCTCTTTTCCAAAGCGGCCTTCTTTCCTTCCTTCTCTCCAAGGCTGTCTTGTCTCCAACCCCAATCCTCTGTGAGCCTGCATTGAAGGGAAGTCTCTGTCCCAAAAGCACCTTCTTCCCTTTGGAGAGGAGCCTTTCGGACCCCACTTTTCTCTCCTTGCTTCCCAAGAATAAAGGCTCTTGTTCCAAACTCTGGTTCTCCTCTCTCCTTCCATTCTCCCCTTGCTTTTGTTTTTTTTAAAAAACAAAGTTTATTGAGTTTCTTAAAAAATACATTACACACAACACACAACCAAAAAACAACAACAAAAAACAAACAAAACTGAAACATTCCATAACACAACGACATAGAACAAAGGTACTTCCTGACCTATCTTGTCCCCTATGTCATTACTATTATATCTTATATTACACATTAATATACTGAACTTATCAAAGTTTTCCCTCTAGATCTACTCTATATTAATTATCCATTTTACATTTTCTCTTACAAGATATCTCCCTCTCCATATAAATTTCCTTAGTTCCTTATTCCAAATAGGAAAATATTTATCTGTGCTTAAAACTGGCAGGTTCTGAAACAGGAATAATAGCTTGGGCAACACGTTCATTTTTATTAATGAAATTCTCCCTAGAATTGATAAATTTAAATGCTTCCAGTTATCTAGATGTTTCTTTATCTCTTGCCATTTCACTTCATAATTATTCTTTATTAAATCCAGATTGTTAGATGTTAAGACCACTCCCAAGTATTTTACTTTATTCGAGACCTCTATCCCTGTTTTCTCTTTTATTTCTTCTTTTTCCTTTTGACCCATATTTTTGGTTAAGATTTTTGTTTTCTTTTTATTTAATTTAAAGCCTGACACTCTACCGAAGGTTCCTATTTTTTGTAGCCAACTCTCTAATTTTTCTACTGGGTTTTCTACCATGCAGACCACATCGTCCGCATATGCTCTGATCTTGAAACTTTCTTTTTTTTATAAACCTTTTAAATTTTCGTCCTTTCTAATATTGTTTAATAAAATTTCCAACACAAATATAAAGAGAAGAGGTGAAAGCGGACACCCTTGCCGTGTACCTTTTTGAATCTCAAACTTCCTAGAACTTTCCCCATTTATTATTATATTGGCAGATTGATTTGTGTAAATTGAAGAAATTGCATTGTAAAAATTATAGCCCATATCTAGTTCTTTAATTAAGAGAGTTATAAAATCCCAGTTTACCCTGTCGAACGCCTTTTCGGCATCGACAAAAACCCAAGCTATTTTATTTTGTATGTTGTTTCTATAATATTCCATCAAATCAATAATTATTCTCATATTGTCCTTCATCTGTCTTCCGGGTAGGAATCCCACCTGATCCGACTGGATCCAGTCACCTAGGAACGACTTTAATCTTTCTGCAAGGATACTAGAAAATATTTTATAATCTACATTAAGTAGAGAGATAGGCCTATAATTACCTGTATCTGTCTTTTCTGTCCCATCTTTGTGTATTACCACAATACTAGCCTCCCACCATGTATTTGGGGTCTTTTTATTTTCTAATATTTCATTCATTGTAATTAACATACATGGAGCCAGTTCTTTTTCGAAAAGCTTGTAATATTTGGCCGTGAAGCCCTTGCTTTTTATCACATAACTTCCCGCTCTCCTTCGTTCCTTCCTTCGTTCCTTCCTTATTTTCTTCCTTTCTTTCCTTCTTTCCTCCTTTCTTTTCCCTCCTCTTCTTCATTTCCTCCTTCACTTGCTTTTTCTCACATATTTCCCCCTCTCCTTCCTTCTTTCCTTCCTTCCTTTCTCCCTCCTTTCTTTTCCCTTCCCTTCCCTTCTTCATTTCCTCCTTCACTTGCTCTTCCTTCCTTCCTTCCTTCCTTCCTTCTATCCAAGGACCAAAGGCTCTCCTTCTCCAATTCCAAACCTCTGTGAGCCTGCATTGAAGGTAAGGCTCTGCACACCTGTTTCCCTTTGGAGAGCAGCCTTTTAGCCTCACCGTTATCTCTTTCCTTCCTTCTTTCCTTGCCAAGAAGGGGCTCTGCTGCCTCCCTTGTCCCTTTAGATGCAGAATATTAGAGGTTTTCCCATGCTTGTGTATATAGTATCCTGTATTGTGATATAATTATTTATACACACAATTACTATGTGTGTTTGTGTGTGTGTAATTGTTATATATATACACACACACCCCTCAGGTGAGTTTATCCTTCCCGATGTATGTATGTATGTGTGTGTGTATATATATACATACACACACACTATTATTGTTTGTGTGTGCGTAATTATTTATACACACAATTACTGTGTGTGTAATTATTATACACAAACACACAATTACTGTGTGTGTGTATGTGTTTGCACTTTCAAAATGTACCTCCTCCGACTTACATACATACAAACCCAAGGGCAGAGCCCACCTACAGACCCTGCTATGGCCATACTGTGCGTCACTCTCTGTATCATTCAGCTTTGGTGATAATGTGATTTTGTGTGTTGATTTCTTGTTGATATAAGATTACCTTTTGAAATATATATTGCTTATAAGAGAAAAGGCTATCTTGTACACATTCTTTAGATGCAGAATATTAGAGGTTTCCCATGCTTGTGTATATAGTATCCTGTATTGTGATATTAGTGTAACCCACAGCATCCCCCCAGTGTTTTTGTTTGTATAAATAATTACACACACACACACTAGTTACTAATTATTTGTTTCTCTCAATACAAAAAATCATCAGCAATACGCGTTTTGAAGATCAAAGGAGAAGATACGGTTTTATTTTTAGTGTGGGTCTGAGTGATGGGGGGGGGGGTGCGGTAGAGGTTGGCTTAAAGGGGGCATAATTCCAAAGTGTGGCCTAGGGTGCAAAAAGGTGTTAATCCGGGCCTGGTTGTTATGGCTTCAAATATGCATGTTATCAATACTCTGTTAATTGATCTGATGGATCCTTCTTCAAAGCTGTTATCACATCCATACCCCTGCTATCAAAACATTATAATTCTGTCTATAATTCTTTGTTTTTATCCTGCCTATCCCCAATATAGAGACAACAAAAATGAGGGGAAATGCATTTAGATTGAAAGGATGCTTCCCACTTACATGCTCATAGGATTCTCTGGATGGCCTTTTATATTCAGGTTTGGATGCCCATGTTGAAGGTATTACAATTTTTATAGTCCTGAAATAAAACCTCCGTTGTGAAGCACGGTAGAGATAAGAAGAAGCCTCTTCAAACATTTCCTAACAAGCACAGAGAGGGAAGTAAGGTTGTAGAGTGAGTCACATCTTTGCATCTCATCCTTCTAATAGATCCCCTACAACTTTGACAATACAACAAATTACACAAAGTTGTCTCTGGTATCATGAAAATTGATGGGAAGAAACCATTTCTGATACACCAGCTGCTGTTAGAAGCACAGGAAAGGAGCATACAAGCAGTCTTTTCAGGACTCATAGCTATTTCTATCTTCCCAACTTAAAGTATGGTGCATATGTACGAGGGCAGGTCAATAAGTCTGTGACTTTTTGAATGAAACACAGGTTTTTGGATAAAAAATCATTTTATTTTTCAACGTAGTCTCCTTTGAGCTCTATACACTTTGTCCAACGTTTCACCAATTATTTTGTCCCTTCCAAAAAATAAGATTTGTCAAGGTCATCAAAATAGGTATTTGTTTGTGAGATGATTTCATCGTTAGAGTCAAATCTCTTTCCGCCGAGCCATTTCTTCAGGTTTGGAAACAAGAAATAGTCACTCGGGGCTAAATCCGGAGAATAGGACAGATGAGGAAGCAATTTGTATCCCAATTCATGGATTGTTGCCAAGGTAACTGCACATGTGTGCACCCTTGCATTGTCCTGGTGCAAAAGAACTTTTTTCTTGGCCAAATGCGGTCGTTCCCCCCCAATTCTCATTAAATCGACCCAATAAGTTGGCATAATATTTGCCAATGATTGTTTTACCCTTTTGAAGGTAGTCAATGTGGATTATATCGTGTGCATCCCAAAAAACGGTCGCCATGACTTTATTGGCTGACAAACCCACCTTGGCCTTCTTTGGCGCCAATTCACCCCGAGAAACCCACTGTTTTCACTGCTGTTTGGTCTCTGGTGTGTTGTGGTGGATCCACGTTTCGTCCACGGTTACGAAACAGCACAAAAACGTGTCCATATTGCGGTTGAACAACGCCAAACACTCCTGCGAAATTGTCATGCGATTGCGTTTGTGGTCGATTGTGAGCAAACGCGGCACCCATCTTGCGGAAAGCTTTCTCATACCCAAGTGATCATTTAAAATTGAAACCACTGAGCCATGTGAGATGCCTATGGCCTCCACAATCTCTCGCACTTTCAATCTCCGATCGGCCAACACCATATCGTGAATTTTTTCAATTGTTTCGGGTGTAGAGACCTCAACTGGGCGTCCAGAACGTTCACCATCTTCCGTGCTTGTACGGCTACAACAAAATTCAGTAAACTACTTTTTTACCATTGAAATTGATGGTGCAGAGTCCCCATAGTATTTATCAAGCTTAGCCTTGGTTTGAGTGATGGTGTTTTTCTGCAAAAAATAATGCTTAATGAGCACACAAAATTAACAAAATTAACTTTTTTCAATTTTCTCCTCAAATCACGCGGTAGTCTGCTATCAATGGCTGTCAAACACAAACTAAATGACGCAGCTTGTTCAAATTTTGACAGGAGTCAACTGACATGAGCAGTGTTGCCCTTTCAGTTAAGAGGCGGGAAATTCAAAAAGACACAGACTTATTGACCCGCCCTCGTACATACACGTTCTTAAAAAGGTCTACAGCGGGAATGCCTTGTTGAAGGCTTTCATGACCGGAATCACTGGGTTGCTGTGAATTTTCTGGGCTGTATGGTCATGTTCCAGAATTATTCTCTCCTGATGTTTCGTCCACATCTATGTTGGAAACTAGGCAAGGGAGGTTTATATATCTGTGAAATGTCCAGGGTGGAAGAAAGAACTCTTGTCTGCTTGAGGCAAGTGTGAATGTTGCAAATGGCCACCTTTATTTAGCATTTAATTGCCTTGCAGCCTGGCCGACTGCTGCCTGGGGTTGTTGGGAGGTGGTAGCTGACCCTGATTGATTCTTGGAATTCCCCTGCTTTTTGAGTGTTGCTCTTTATTTACTGTCCTGGTTTTAGAGTTGTTGTTTTTTTACAGCAGGACATTTATACAGCTTTTTTTCAACCAAGGTGGAAAGGAGGTCAAAGAATACACGAAAGTTGAGCTACCACCCCATCTTTGCTAGCCATTTAATGTAGTTTCAAACCAGTATTGAAGAGGGCAATGTCACTGTGCCACTGATTACATAGGAAATCCTGAAACCAGTATCAGTCCTGGATGGCGATGTCACAAATCACAGAGCACCGGTGTGCATTAAGGGCTTTCTTTTGTGGGGGTTTGTTCAAACTGCATTAAATACTCCGTATAGATGGGGCCTCTGTTACCACACCTACACTCGTCCTCAAAATCTTTGCTCAATGGCCAAAGATCAGTCAACAATTTATGGAAAATGGGGAAAGGAAGGAGAGGGAAGGAGGGATGTGTGGAAAGAAAAATGGAATAAATTGCCCCGGGACACAGCTGGCTGACAAAAGAGTGCACAGAATATTATTTAACTGTAGTTTTGTGTTGCAGCCCCTTTTGGTGACATGATGGCCGATCTTCCAGGTCAAAAGTTTGCAAAAGTGCAGAAAGTCTCATATAATCCAGTTGAAATCAGATAATCTGGAATCAGATACTGGATTATACGGCAGTGTAGTTCTAGCCTGACAAAAGAGCGCACCGAATATTATTTTACTACAACTTGGGCCCCTTCTACACGGCCACATAGAATCCAGATTATCTGCTTTGATAATCTGGATTATATGGCAGCATGGAAGGAGCCTATGAGAGGATTTATAATAGCGTCCTAAAACACCCATCAATGGCCACTGAATCTTGTGAATCTCCAAAATAATATGCAGTAATAATAATAATCATCATATCATCATCATTTTCTCCTTGTGGTTCCAGTTAGCCAAAGTCACCAATGGCTACGCTGCTACCAATTCAATACATCAACAAAACAGAGTGGTCTTACCTTTACGCTATTAATGATTCTGCTATTTTCCGCGATGCTAGGGTGAATTCCAATCACAACATCTTCATATCCACCACTGCGGAGCTTTACAAGGCTCCCCTTCACTCCTTGGAGCAGCAGCAGCAACGCCGTGAGAAGGTGCCACCCTTTCTGCACCATCTTTGCTTTGTGCCAGGCTGTATCTCGGGCAGAAATGGTGGCACAGAGGGGTCACTGATGTAGCTGTGTGTGTGTAAACATGTACAAAAAGAAACCCTCTGTTACGTTTAACCGGTCTTTTATGGCAGACTGTTCTGTCGACAACGTCCAGGCACTTGCTCCTGTCACAAATTACACCTGTCACCGTTCCTTAAGCATATTTCTTAGGGAAATTCAGAGAAGGCCTCCACCTCCCTTGGGTGCTTTGGAGCGGACCTGAGGCAGGCTTGTCAAGGCCGGCCTTGTCTCCTTGCTCCACGAGGCAGATCCTCAATCTGTACGGTGCTTTGCCACCAATCTCTATGTTGCCGAGGGGACTGGGGCATGGGTAGGCCTTGCAGCCCCTGCTCACCCTACTGGGAGGACTTTGGGGAGCCTCAGGCCTTGCAGGCCTCTCTAGGCCTCTCTAGGCCCCTCCTGGGCCTGCTGTTTTCGCAATGGGCCACAAGGGAAGGGCAAGAGAGAGGCCCTTGTCCTGCCTGGCCTCCTTGTTCCCAGCCTGAGGGTTTCTACAAAAAGTCCCAAAATACTTTTAGGAATATATACCTCGGGTCTATAAGTAACACAGTTTGATACCATCTGAACTGGCATGGCTCAATGGTATGCAATCACGGGAGTTTGGCGAGGCATCAGCATCCTTTAGCAGAGGTTAAAGAAATTGTAAAACGACAACTCCCACGATACCATGGATTGATCCAGGACAGCTCAAGTGGTGTCAAACTGCATTAATTCTGCACTGTAGACGCACTCCTCTTCAGCATTTGTCCAGATCAAAGCTTTTCCAACTGTGCCCTGCCATGACAGATAGTGTGAGATTTTATTCTTAAGGGCCCTTCCACACAGCCATATCAAGGCAGAAAATCCATTTCAAAGCAGATAATTCCAGTTCAAAGCAGATAGGATTTTATTCAGCTGTGTGGAAGGAGTTTAAGGGCCCTTCCACACAGCCATATAATCCAGACTATCAAAGCAGAAAATCTCACAATATCTGCTTTGGACTGGGATACCTGAGTCCACACTGCCATATATTCCAATTCAAAGCAGATAGTGTGGGATTTTATTTAGCTTTGGAGCGGACCTGAGGCAGGCTTGTCAAGGCCGGCCTTGTCTCCTTGCTCCATGAGGCAGATCCTCAATCTGTGCGGTGCTTTGCCACCAACCTCTATGTTGCCGAGGGGACTGGGGCACGGGTAGGCCTTGCAGCCCTGCTCACCCTACTGGGAGGACTGTGGGGAGCCTCGGGCCTTGCAGGCCTCTCTAGGCCTCTCTAGGCCCCTCCTGGGCCTGCTGTTTTCGCAATGGGCCACAAGGGAAGGGCAAGAGAGAGGCCCTTGTCCTGCCTGGCCTCCTTGTTCCCAGCCTGAGGGTTTCTACAAAAAATCCCCAAATACTTTTAGGAATATATACCTCGGGTCTATAATAAACACAGTTTGATACCATCTGAACTGGATATCAGCATGGCTCAATGGTATGCAATCACGGGAGTTTGGCGAAGCATCAGCATCCTTTAGCAGAGGTTAAAGAAATTGTAAAACAACAACTCCCACAATTCCATGGATTGATCCAGGACAGCTCAAGTGGTGTCAAACTGCATTAATTCTGCACTGTAGACGCACTCCTCTTCAGCATTTGTCCAGATCAAAGCTTTTCCAACTGTGTGCCATGACACCTTAGGGCCCTTCCACACAGCCATATATTCCAGTTCAAAGCAGATAATGTGGGATTTTATTCAGCTGTGTGGAAGGAGTTTAAGGGCCCTTCCACACAGCCATACAATCCAGACTATCAAGGCAGAAAATCCCACAATATCTGCTTTGGACTGGGATGCCTGAGTCCACACTGCCATATATTCCAGTTCAAAGCTGATAATGTGGGATTTTATTCAGACGTCCCAATAGAATAGTCAAGAAGAAGAATAGTCAGAAGTCCACGATCATACACAGCAAATCAGTCCAAACAACAAAGAGTGGTCAACAGTCCAAATCTTACACAGAATTGCAGTCCGATGAAAAGTACAACGATGTGAAACGAGAGAAGGTTCCTTCAACTGCTCGCAACGGCAGATGAAGAGAAGTGAGGTGGCAGCCCCTCCCACTGGCTATATATGTGGGGGTGGGCGGGGCTACCCTAATCTCTTTGTCTTTCAAGAAGGTTTCCGATCTGCTCTGCGCACGCGCCGGAAATACCATCATGTACGATTCACAGTGACCACGACAGGGAATCCCACAATATCTGCTCTGAACTGGGATACCTGAGTCTAAAGTAGAATTGATGCTTTTAGCAGAAGTAAGGTCAGAGGAGAGTGATGCACAAGCAAAGGCTTTAGAATAGCGAAGTAACGTGCCAGCAATCATGCCGGCAGCCAAGACGAGAATAATCTACTCTGATTGGTACATAGGCACAAGCAGTGATTTGCCAGAGTACATCATGTGCCTTTCCAGATAACAATGGCCCTGATTGGTCTAGCTAGTACCCAGCGTGCGTTTGTTTACATTGTTACTGATTGGCTAGAAACCGCGCATGGGCAAATGAGATTGTTCCTCCTGGCAGGCACACAAGGGACGAGGTAGAAATGTTGCATATTGAGAACACACTGCCCGCATGGCAGATAACGTACGGTGAGAATGAAGAATTAACACTGCGCAATGCTGTTTAGCGAATAGAAGTGTGAATAGAAGTGTGATGCTAAAGAATGCTATGTTTAATTGGATAATAAAATGAGTTCATGAATGCCAGCCAATGATGATGATGAAGAAAGGAGGGACAAGGGGTCTGCCGCCATAGTCTGTATAAAAGGGAAGGTTGGAGATTGTACGGGGCTCTTGCCCCATAGCAGCTAGTTCTGTGGGCAGATCCCGTCAGCTGATGTTGTGCAAATAAACTTTGGCTTCATTGAACCGCAGTAACAATTGTTGCGTTTTCTCGTACCTGCGCTCGCACGTTGACGCCGCCTGGGAGTCAAAGGTATTGCCTGGGAGTTTTGGGACTCCAAATTGCCGCTACAAGTCCACACTGCCATATATTCCAGTTCAAAGCAGATAATATAGAATTTTATTCCACTGTGCGGAAGGGGCCTGGGTGTGTTGGCTACAGTGTGTCACAAACATATTGGTAATAATAATAATAATAATACACTTTATTTGTACCCCGCCACCATCTCCCCAACAGGGACTCGGGGCGGCTTACATGAGGCCGAGCCCAACAACAAAACAACAAAGTAAAATCGAACACAAAATCAATATAACCAATTACATGGAACAGAAGCTATAAAATACTTCAACCAATAGAAAATTACAATAAAATAAAACCGTTCATGATACAAAACAATGAGCGGGCCGCATGTACAGATGAAAATAGAAAAGAAAGGGATAAAAACGGGGTGAGATAGCAGTGGTGCAAATTATTTGTGAGGGGGAAAACTCTTTCAAACGGGTCAGGAAGTTCAGAAAGCACTTTTTAAAAAAAAGGTATAAATGGAAGGTTTTCATGAGACCTATTGTGTCATTACAATTTACATGTTTGTACATGTCTAAAAATGTGTCACTAACATTAAATATTTGGAAAGCTCTGGTCTAGATATTGGGGTAAGATTACCTTACTGATGAAATCTGTAGCCCACTGGGATTGTAGGAGGGAAAGCATGGCACTTTTAATACTGTATTCCATTCTGCTGAAATTATACTGTTTAGCTGGTATTGTACCACCTGACATCTGCTGATGCTTAAAACACAAAGCTGGCAATACAAATAAACATATATCATATACAAAGGTCTGCTGTCAAGATACACATGGGGGTGAGGACTATCCTCCGTGGGGCCGGGAACCCTGGTCGGGGACGGTGTAGGCCGATCCCAAGCCACCCACCCGGGAGAGCCCGAGTGAGCCCAGCCAACCCGGGAAGAAACCCCCCCTCCCGGGTCCCCAAAATAAACAAAAGAAAATGTCACGAGTCAACAGCCGAAGGGCATCGATGGCATAACATGGGGAATCCCAATGCAGTCCTGCAGCAGCGTGCACGCGGCCTGTGCTCGGGGCAGGAGAGCTGGGTGTGCCGTAAGACGGATGGACGGGCCGGCGTGGATCACCGGCGATCGACGCAAACTGGCAATAAGCCAGCCGAACTCGGGTAGTCTCTGGCCGGGCGGCGTCACTTGGAGGGTGGCGTCAATGAGCGCCGAGGGCGGAGTTCCGGAAGATGAGTGATGGATGACGATCAATATGTAAGCCGCGCGGTCAAATGACGTAGCAGCAACCTCCGTGAAACCGTCTCAGATGAATGACGTGGATGTCGCAAAGGGCTGACGCAATGCGTGCCCAGCGTGAAGCGGCGTGTAGGCGTGCCTGGCAGAGGCGGCGGCGGTCCTATCCAATTAAAGGGACCGTGCTCCGTCAGTGGCGGGGGGTGGGCAATGGTGCCCCCAAATGAGTGATCCTAAGGCAATGACTGGTGGTATTGTAGAGCGCCAAATGGCATGGGGTCAGGCTGGGGTCCCGTCCGAGGATGCTCAGGAAGGAATACTGGAGGGAAAGTCCCACGGTGTCCCCCAAGGTCCCGGGAAACCAACGGAGGCAAGAGCCCCGTACAATCTTAGACCATTCCTTAAATACCCACTATGGCGGCAGATCCCTTCGTCCCACCTTTCTTCATCATCATCATTGGCTGGTGTTCATGAACTTATTTCATTATCCAATTAAACATAGCATTTATTAGCATCACATTCTATTCTCACTCCTATTTGCTAAAACAATGTGGCGCAGCATTAATTCCCATTTCTCAGGCTATGCTATCTGTATCTATGGGCAGCCTGTTCCCAAATCTGCAACATTTCTAATTCACCCCTCTATGCCAACAAGGAGGGACGGACTCATCTGCCCATGCGCGGTTACTAACCAATCGGTAACAATGTAAACAAACCCACGCCGGGAACTAGCTAGGCCAATCAAGGCTTGTGTTATCAGAGAAGGCACATGGTGTACTTTGGCAAATCACTGCCTGTGCCTTACGTACCAATTAGATTGCATTATTCACGGCTTGGCTGCCAGCATGATTTCTGGCACGAAAGCCCGCTATTCTAAGGCCTTTGCTTGTGCATCACTCTCCCCTGACGGTACTTCTGCTAAAAGCATCAATTCCGCTTTATTAGTAAAGTCAGGGAACAGATAATTTAAGATTTGTCCCAGCGCTGACTGCTTGAAATATGAAATGACTTACTCCCCTTGAAATTATTTCATTTAATGACAAAACATAATTCACAAAATTAATTAGCACTTTATTATTGTAACGTTGATGAACTTTTGTTCCTGCAACAATTCTTAAAACATATGCCACCACTCTCCTTTGAGATTTGACTTCTAGGCCGTGCCTTCGCATTGCACATTTAATCATAAATACAGCCATTCATGAGATTATACATTTAAAAAGCAGATCAGCTTCATGCTGTTGATGTTTTGTATACAATTTATGGAGAATCACCATTGGGATGGAAACATGTAGATGTTCACGGAACACTAATTAGATCCATGCTAGCTATAGTGTGAGTGCTCGCAGGACGCTTTGTTTTCCACTTATGTAAAATATAGAACGTTATGCCAGCAATGGCAAAAAGAATGGCAAGGCTGTATACTATGCCCACAATGGTAGCAATGAATTTGAATGGACTACGGGAGTAACAGTAGGAGCAGGAGGCTCTTCAATAAACAGAGTGGCCCTTGCAATATTGGATACTTCTCCAACATTGGTGCTGCCATCGATTGCACGAATGGCAAAGTAGACAAAGGTGCCATTTTCTTATGAGCGCTTTTCTGGCTTATACCGAAAGGACTGTTTGGTTCCAGCTAATTCAGGTATCAGATCAGAAGTGTTCAAAGAGGTGGTGGTGCCCATCAAGGCACCACTCTACCATCAAAGGAAGGCAGGCAAGGATGTCCCAACAGGATCATTGATGCCACCGCGCCAGTAGGAAGTTCTGTTGTCTTGGGTGTACACTTGCAGCAGGCACCTGTGGCCATGATTGCTCTAATTCCCCACATTGGTTTGTGCTCCTTCTATGTGATTACCACCAGATTGTCCTTAATATTGTTGGTTCTTTTGAATGAGAGTTGTGGGCTTATTTTGACAGTCTGATATGTTTTGGGGCAGATGCCAGTATCTAAATAACGTTCTATGACTTTATGGTAGTGTGATTACAAATGAGGCTACAGCAGAGGTGAATAGAATGTGCTCTATCCTGTTTTT
>JARBWK010000513.1:0-29694 GCA_030556195.1 Anolis apletophallus | reverse complement strand
TAAATATAACAGCTTTGTGGCCTTATCTGGCCGAATTCTGTGGTTGGAGATTCCATCAGGCTTGTCCATAGTCCATTTCCATAGCCATTGTCATCATTGTCATTGTCATTCTCAGCATAATCACCCCAAGGCCTGGTCCCCCACCCATGTTTTCAACTTCTTTCTGAAGGAGAGGAGGGAAGACGATCATCCTAATTTCCCCGGGGAGCGAGTTCCACAGGCAGGAGGCCACTACCGAGAAGGCCCTGTCCCTCGTCCCCACCAAGCGTGTTTGTGTCAGAGGCGGGGCCGAGAGCAGGGCCTCCCCAGAAGATCTTAAACTCCGAGGTGGGACGTAGAAGGAGATACGTTCAGACTAGCTGTACCTGCCACGCAGCCTACCTTCCCTCCCTTCTCTCCTTTCACTCCCTCAATCCTTCCCTTATTTTCTTTCCTTCTGTCCTTCCTTCCTTCTCTACCTTTTTCCTTTCTTCCTTTCTTCGATCTTTGCTGACATGCTTCCCAGCTTACCTATCCAAACGTATCTCCCTTTATGTCCCGCCTCACAGTTTAAGATTGTCTGGGGAGGCCCACCTCTCGGTCCCGCCAGCCTCGCAAGTGCGCTTGGCGAGGACGAGGGACAGGGCCTTCTCGGCAGTGGCCCCACGCCTGTGGAACCTGCTCCCCAGAGAGATCAGGTCGGTGTCTTCCCTCCTTTCCGAAAGAAGGTTAAATGGTGGTTCTGGGACCAGGCCTTTGGACAGCAAGCACAACAGCACTTGAGATGTTGAATGGGACTGGAATTGGCTATATGGATTGGTGACAATGTTTTTAATGCGCTTTTAACTTAATGTTCTATTTACTCTTTTAAACTGTTATATTTGTTTATATTTGTATTATCTTGGCATCGCATTGTTGCCGGTGTAAGCCGCCCTGAGTCCGCCCTCCGGGGTTGAGAAGGGTGGGTTAGAAATGTGGGAAATAATAATAATAATGTTTCCTTCTCTCTTTCCTTCTCTCTTTCTTTCTTTCTTTCTCCCCTTCCTTCCCTCCCTCTTCCTTCCCTTTTTTCTGTATTGTCATTTAGCTTTTCATCGTGTAGCTTGTTTGGGTTTTTAACTCCTTTCCGTTGTTTTCTGGAAGGGTTTTATGAATGATGGTCATTAGGGGGATCGTGTCCAAATTTTGTGACAATTCGCCCATTCGTGTTTGAGTTATGTCAATCCCACAAAGAAACATTACATTTTTATTTATATAGATTACCATAGCACAATATTAGTATTATATAGTACTATATTGTACTGTACCATTATACTGTAATATTATTAAAATATATAAATTAATATATAATTAAAATATGGTATTATTATTAGTATTATATTGTATCACATTATAACATTATCAATATTATATGTGTATGCAATATACTATATTTCTAGCAGAGTGCAGGAGACAAGGTGGCAGGGTCTTCCTGGCCCCTCTCTTTCTTCACTCTGGTCCCAGAGCAGCAGTGGGTGCTGGGGGAGGGGCTCCCACCTGAAATGGGACTAAAATGGTCAAGGGTCTGGAGAACAAGCCCTATGAGGAGCAGTTTAAAGAGCTGGGCATGTTTAGCCTGCAGAAGAAAAGGCTGAGAGGAAATACGATAACCATGTATAAATATGTGAGAGGAAGTCATAAGGAGGAGGGAGAACGCTTGTTTTCTGCTGCCCTGGAGACTAGGATGCAATGGAGCCATGGCTTCAAACTACAGGAAAGGTGATTCCACCTGAACATGAGGAAAGACTTTCTGACCATGAGAGCTGTTCAGCAGTGGAACTCTCTGCCCCGGAGTGTGGTGGAGGCTCCTTCTTTGGAGGCTTTTAAACAGAGGCTGGATTTCCAACTGCTGGACGCAGCAGCTGTCGATAAGTTACTTGCTGCAGCTAGACCAACTACCTGCTCCCTTGATCCGTGCCCCTCCTGGCTTGTTAGATCTTGTCGGGGGGGGGGGGGGCTACGAGACCCCCTGGGAAAGATTATCAACAGCTCCCTTGAGCAAGGAGTGTTCCCAGGGGGTTTGAAAGAGGCAATGGTAAGACCGCTACTGAAGAAGCCGAATTTAGACCCTTCGGCTCCCTCCAATTACCGACCTGTGTCGAATTTGCCTTTCTTAGGCAAGGTGATTGAGAGGGCAGCAGCGGATCAGCTGCAGCGGTACTTAGAAGACACAGCTGGACTTGATCCCTTCCAGTCCGGCTTCCGTATTGGGCATGGGACGGAGACCGTGCTTGTCGCCATTACAGACCAACTTCGCCGCCAGCTGGACCAGGGCGGATCAGCCCTGCTTGTTTGGTTAGATCTAACAGCAGCGTTCGATACCGTAGATCATGCATTGTTAGCCCACCGCCTAGCCGTGACTGGAGTCAGGGGGACTGCCCTTAAGTGGGTGGCCTCCTTCCTCCGGGATCGGGGACAGCGTGTGGAGAGGGGGGAGGAGGTCTCCGGGAGGCTCCCATTAAGTTGCGGGGTCCCCCAGGGGGCCATCCTCTCGCCCTTATTATTTAACATCTACATGCACCCCCTGGCCCAGCTGGCCCGCGACTTTGGTCTGGAGTGTTATCAGTACGCTGACGACACCCAGCTTCTGCTGAGAATGGACGGCAGGCCGGACACCATACCCGATTGTTTCCATCTATGCCTGGAGGCCGTGACTGGATGGCTGTGTGCCAGCCGGCTGAAGGTGAACCCGTCGAAGACGGAGATCTTGTGGCCTGGTCGCCCTGGGCTGGATGAGTGCCGGTTGCCTACCTTGGATGGCGAGCAACGTAGCCCGTCATCATTGGTTAAGAGCTTAGGCGTCCAATTGGACTCCTTGCTGACCATGGAGGCTCAGGTCTCCATGGTCAGCAAAACGTCGTTTTTCCATCTACGACAAGCTAGGCGACTGGCCCCCTACCTGTCCAGGGATGACCTGGCCACGGTGATCCAAGCGACGGTCATCTCGAGGCTGGATTACTGTAACGCCCTCTACGTTGGCCTTCCCTTGTCGACAATCCGGAAACTCAAGCTGGTGCAGAATGCCGCGGCTCGCTTGCTGGTGGGAGCACCAGTAAGGGAGCACATCACTCCCATCCTTCGGCAACTGCACTGGCTTCCCATCAAGTACAGGATTGCCTTCAAGGTGTTGGTTTTAACCTTTAAGGCCTTGCACGGTCTAGGGCCTGTGTACCTGAGGGACCGCCTTACCCCGTATGTTCCCCCGAGATCACTGCGCTCGGAAGAGCAAAATTTGCTGGTTGTTCCATCGTCCCGCTCCTGCCATTTGTCCAGTACGAGACAAAGAGCTTTCTCTGTTGCGGCTCCAGTACTCTGGAATTCGCTCCTGACCATATTCGAGCGGTCTCTGAACTTCTCCCTTTCCGAAGGGAATGTAAGACGGCCCTTTTCAGGCTAGCGTTTGGGTAAATCCAAATGCAATCGGTCCGCTTCGCCTCAGTCAAAGAACCGTAGACCGGTATCATCATGGCTATGTACTGTGTTTTATTGTATGCTTTTATCGTATGTTTTTATTGTATGCTTTCTATCTGTGATCCGCCCCGAGCCTGCAGGGAGGAGCGGAATATAAAACCGAATAATAAATAAATAAATAAATAAATAAATAAATAAACAAGGTGATTGCCCTGCTTCTTGGCAGAATGGGGTTGGACTGGGTGGCCCACGAGGTCTCTTCCAACTCTATGATTCCATGAAGACCCAGGAGACAAGGGGGAACGGTCTTCCTGGCCCCTCTCTTCACTCTGGTCCCAGAGCAGCAGTTTTGTCTCTTGTTTCCAAGTCTCCTGGTTCTTCTTCACAAGGAAGGCTCTGTGTCACGAGGCATCAGCTGAAGGAATCACGGGTGGGGGGATCCAGCCTGGGTTGGGACTGGATGGGAGGCCAGGTGGCGCCAGGTGGGCCTGGAGGCTGGAGAAGCAGAGGCCCCAGTGGAAGGAAGGAGGCCCAGCATCACCTGGCTCTGCTTCTGTGTCTTTCTTTGTTGTGCAGCTAAAGTTCATTTGTCCATTTTGGCCATTTCGAAAACTTTTGTGTTCTTGGCTTCTGTTGTTTCCATAGTTTTGCGTATTCCGTTCTTGTTCCTTCAAAATGGGTGTTGGGACTGAATGGGAGCTCAATGGGAGGCCAGGTGAGGCCGGGAGGGAGAAGCAGAGGCTCCAGGGAAAGCCAACCATGTGATGTGGCGGCAAAAAAAGCCAATGGGGTTTTGTCCTACATCAAGAGGAGCCTAGTGCCTCGGTCGAGGGAAGTCATGCTCCCCATGCTCTCTTCCGCCTTGGTTAGGCCACTTTACCTGGGATATTGGGCCCAATTCTGAGCACCACAATTAAAAATAAAAGCTCCAACAGCAGTAGTAGTATATCCAAGATAAAAGATAAAATCCGTACCTAATGTGCAAGGCAAATACAATGTAACACATTAAAAGCTAAGCTTATTGCAATTGTCATAGGAAGGGGAACTATTAGCATAGGATACTTAAGAGGCCCGGTGATCAGTTGATGAGACGCTTATTACCACTGTACTTATTACCACTGTAGCCGTGCCGGCAACTGGAACTCATCCCCCGCACAGTTGACTCCAATAGACTCCATATACCGCTGTCTCTTTTTGAATGCTCTAAATAAGTAAGCAGCTACCTTATACACTGTTTGAAGGTTTGAGTCCGAGCGGAGGAAGTTAATTTTAAAGGTAGAGGGCCAAAATGTCCTTTTAGATAGTAAATAGCTAAGGTATTTCTCCCTCTCCTCTGCATAAATGGGACAGATCAACAGAATGTGGACTAGATCCTCGATTTCTGGTAGGCCGCAGACACAGACTCTGTCCCTATAGGGTATGGCAGCATATCTGCCGGCCCTCACCATAGACTCGAATTGCTCGAACCTAGCTCTAGTTAGGGCAATCCTAAGGTGAGGTAGGAGCGGGCGAGCCAGATACGGGGCAGTGTCAAAGTAGTTGGGTTGTTGGGCTAACCAGTGCATGGATTTAACCCTAGCCAAATGGGCTAGGTCATCTTGGGCACATATATTGAGTACCCTCTGCTTCACCCGGTTCATCATTGAAGTCACTCTGATGTTCGACGGATCCACCTGGAGCCCCTGTAGGTTGAGGTATGTCATTATGCAGCCCCCCCATGTTTTCTGAGAGGGACTCTGAATTGCTCCATCAGGCACAACTTGGGCAATCTCGCGTCTTCTAGATTGTTTACCTTGCACCAGTAGTTAATGGCTCTAATTTTTGCTAGACCTGAGATTTGGTGTCTGCCTAATTCGGACCTGACTGCCGCTGCAGGGGTGCGTTTATTCACCCCCAGGATCCGCCTAAAAAAGTTAGTCTGGGTGCGCTCAATAGGGGTGACATTGGTCAGGCCCCAAATTTCTGCGCCATACAACAAGAGAGGCAAAACCTTGGTGGCATAGACTGTAAGAATTGGCAGAAGGGATCCCGGATAGTGGCGGTTAATTAACCTGGTAAGCTGAGATAGCCGGAGGTTAGCCTTGATGGAAAGTGCATGCATATGATCCACCCATGACCCATTAGCAGAGAAGGTGACCCCAAGGTAAGTATACTTTTTAACTTGTTCGATTGCCTCCTGTCCAAGAGACCACTTGTGCTTCCTGTCTCTCCTAGCAAATCTCATCACTTTTGATTTATTTTTGTTGATTGTCAGGTCATTTGCACTGGCGTATGTATTGAGTTTCCTCAACGCCCTTCTCAAGCCTACCTGGGAGAAAGCAATGATGACAAGATCATCCGCGTAAAGAAGGGTATTGAGAGGGCGAGGGCCTATTTTGGGCCTATGGAGGGAATTCTCATTTAGGAAGTCAGGAAGGTCACTTATAAATAAGTTACCACAATTAAAGGGAGATGTTGACTCTCAGCTGGGATGTGTCCAGAGGAGGGTGACTGAAATGACCAAGGGTCTGGAGAACAAGCCCCATGAGGACCAGCTTAAAGAGCTGGGCATGTTTGGCCTGAAGAAGAAAGGGAGGCGCATGCACCACCTCATGTTCAGGCGGGATCTCCTTTCTTGTCGTTTGAAGCCACTGTTCTGCGTCCTAGTCTCCCGGGCAGCAGAAAACAAGCGTGCTCCCTCCTCCCTAGGACTTCCCCTCACATATTTATACATGGCTATCGTATTTCCTCTTGGCCTTTTCTTCTGCAGGCTAAACATGCCCAGCAATTTAAGCCGCTCCTCATAGGGCTTGTGCTCCAGACCCTTGATCCTTTCAGGCCCCCTCCTCTGGACACATTCCAGTTTGTCGACATCTCCCTTCAATGGCGGTGCCCAGAACTGGACGCAGTATTATTCCAGGTGTGGTCGGATCAAGGCAGAGTAGTTGTTCAATGTTGTGTGTTCAGGCAAATTGAACACGGCTTTGAGGGCGATGAGGCAAGGCCCCTCTTTTGTGAACGTGAAGCAAAGACTTTTTGTGTTATAGCAGCTGCTGTCTGATCAAGGATACGACTTAAATACATAAATAATGGCGGCAGACACAACTTCAGATTGAAAACTTCCTTGTATTTTAATTCCCATTAGAAATAAATGAGGGAACTGGGCAGCCAGCCATGTTTCCTCACAAAGGGCAGAACGGCAGTTGGAACTCTTGGCCTCAGCAGCCAGCCAGAGGCAGCAGCCAATCAGAACCCTGGCCCCTGGCACACTCAGCCAATCGGCTGCTGACACATCTCTCTCTCCAGTCAGCCCACCATTTCAAATCCTCACACTCGGTCCGAACTCCCTCCCCTTCGCCCTTCCTTGCCCGGCTGGGACAGAAGAGAAGAGTTTGCCCCTTTGGCCTCCTCCTCCTCCTCCTCTCTTTGCAGCCTGTCTCTTCTCCTCCTTCCTCTCCGCCTGTGGAGGTGAGAGGGCGCCCTCAGCCTCTTCCGCCTTCTTTGCCCGGCTGGGACAGAAGAGAAGAGTTGGCCCCTCTGGCCCCTCCCTCCTCCTCCTCTTTCCTCTCCTCCTTCCGGTGAGTTTTCATCCCAGGCCTTCTTTCTTTCTCCAAAGGGACGAAGAGGGAGGGAGGGAGGGCCGGAGTGGGCCCAGCCCTGGACTCCCCGTGGATTGAGGGCTGTCACGAAAGGCCTAGTGGTCATCACGTGGGTCTGAGGCCTGTGGATGGAGGTTGGGAGAGAGAGAAGCCTTGGCTGACTGGAGGGACTAGGCCTGAGGCCCAGGCGTTGCCATAGCGACACAGCTCTCCAGGCGGCAGCAGGAAAGGGGCGGGGCTAACGGCCAGTCTGGGAAGGTTCCTGCCAAGGGTCAGTTCAGAGGAGAGACCGTCCTGGCGAGGTGGGAGCAGCACTCCGGGGTCTCCCTGGTCACTCTGGTCATCTTGGGCCTTGCCTTCTTCAGGAATAGAACAAATATTTAACTCTGAGGAAGGAACAATCTAGGGCAGGGTCTCTCACCCTCCTCATGCCGTGACCCCTTAATCCCTTTCCTCATGTGGTGGTGACCCCTAACCAGAACATTATTATTTTCGTTGCTGCTTCATAACTGTCATTTTGCTCCTGTTCTGAATCGTCGTGTCAATCTCTGAGAGGCAGGAGGTATTTTCATTCACTGGACCACATTTGGCACAAACACCCAATACGTCCACATTGGAATACTGGTGGGGTTGGGAGGGGGTTGATTTCGTCATTTGGGAGTTGTAGTTGCTGGGATTTATAGTTTGCCTACAATCCAAGAGCGTTCTTAACTCCACCGACAATGGGATTGGACCAAACTTGGCACGCAGGACTCCCAGGACCAACAGGAAATACTGGAAGGGTTTGATGAGCATTACGATTCATAACAGAAGCAAAACTGCAGAGATCATGTTATGGGTTTTTTTAATGATGTTTATTGGTATTTTCAAATACAGTGTAGACAAGGATCTTAAAGGAAAGTGGGGGGGGGGATAGGTGGGGTTATATGGAGGTTTCGGGGGTGGGGATGTTGGTAAGGGAGGGGTGTAGGGAAGGGCACACAACAAGGAGATCAAACATGAAAGGAGAAGAAGAAATATATATTTAAAAGGAAAAAAACACAAAACAAAAAACTCACAAATCTTTTTTAAAAAAGAAAACAATAGCAAACCGACAACAACAACAACAAGGAAAGAAAGAAATGTGTGTGTGTGTATAGTACACGTTGACTTCCATTCTTCTTTTGGTGGAATAAGTATTTTTCTTCTCTATTCTCTCCCTTGTTAGGGAGTGTGTCTTTGAGGTTTTTGTCTATTTGCTTGTTTATATTGTGTTATTTTGATAGTTCTCCCTTTCCATTACAGTCAGTCTTCCCTCTTGTTTCTAATTTTTGACTTGGGTGATATTCTTGGGGATTTAGTTCACTTTCTTCTAGTCCTCAAGTAGTTTCCAATCTGTTTCCTTGTTTGGTCTCCCTGTATTTCTCCTCAGGAAGGATGTCATTCTGTCCACATCCCTTCTCTCATAGAGTTTTTCTAGCCATGGCTCTTTTTGTGGAACAGAGCCACCGGGGGATCCTTCGGAGGAGGGAGAGGCCGGCAGGCAAGCAGAGAGAGAGAGAGAGAGAGAGAGAGAGAGAGAGAGAGAGAGAGAGAGAGCCCATGGCTTTCCCCGGCCCACCCACCCACTCACCTGCCTGCCTGGCTCCTCTTTCCCTCTAAAAGTTTTTTTAAGGATTCAGAGTCTCTGTTTGTCATCTGGATTTCCAAATATTTTACTTCAGTCGTATTGATTTATGTCTCTTGTTTCAAAGTCTCTTGGCTCTTCTTCACTAGAAAGGCCGTGGATCAGGAGGCATCAGCTGAAGGAATCATGGGTGGGGGGATCCAGCGTGGGTTGGGACTGGATGGGAGGCCAGGTGGCGCCAGGTGGGCCTGGAGGTTGGAGAAGCAGAGGCCCAAGTGGAAGGAAGGAGGGCCCAGCATCACCTTGCTCTGTTTCTGTGTCTTTGTCGTGCATCTAAAATTAATTTGTCCATTTTGGCCATTTCAAAAACATTTGTAATCCAATTTTCTGTTATTGGCTTCTTCTGTTGTTTCCATAGTTTTGCGTATTCAGTTCTTGTTCCTTCAAAATGGGTGTTGGGACTGAATGGGAGCTCAATGGGAGGCCAGGTGAGGCCGGGAGGGAGAAGCAGAGGCTCCAGTGAAAGCCAGGAATTTGATGCGGCGGCAAAAAAAAAAGCCAATGGGATTTTGGCCTTCATCAAGAGGAGCCGAGTGCCTCGGTCGAGGGAAGTCATGCTCCCCATGCTCTCTTCTGCCTTGGTTAGACCACGTTACCTGGGATATTGTGCCCAATTCGGAGCACCACAATTGAAGGGAGATGTTGACTCTCAGCTGGGATGTGTCCAGAGGAGGGCGACTCTAAGAATCAAGGGTCTGGAGAACAAGCCCCATGAGGAGCAGCTTAAAGAGCTGGGCATGTTTGGCCTGAAGGAGAAAGGGAGGCGCATGCACCACCTCATGTTCAAGCGGAATCTCCTTTCTCGTAGTACAGGGCTGTCCAACAGGCGGCCCTGGGGCCGTACACGGCCCCCGAGCCCCTTCCCTGCGGCCACCTAACTTGTTTTAATAAAATACAACTTAAAAATAAAATAAAAAAATAAAAAAATAATCTACTTCCGGGTTTAGGCAAGCATCGCAAGACTACGCCAGCCACAGACGGGCTGCCGAAATCATGGGTCCCATGGGATTTGCAGCCGGCCTGGGCGCGCACCTCCTCCTCCCTTGCGGCTGCTTCCAGGCCAGCCCGCATTCCCTCAGAGAGAGGGAGGAAGGGAGTGAGGCAGGGAAAGCCCCTCCTGGCTCTGTCCTCTTCCTGTGGAGGGCCCTCGCTTCCCGCCCCGCGGATGGAAGAGCCGCTGTGCCCGGACTGAGCTTGGCCTCGGCTCCAGCAGGGCTCTTTGGGGACGGCGGCGGCGTTGGCGCTTCGGCGCTGTGGCGGGGCTCCCACAGTATGGGTAAGGAAGGGCCTGGCTCGAATCAATCAATCTAAAAACAGTGGGACGTTGGGTGAGGGGGAGGGGTCCCTCAGCGGTGGTTTCCTTGGTGATGCTTCCTTCCCCTCCTCCACACCCCCTCCCCCTTGTTGTGCTGCCTTCCCCCGTGTGCAGGGCGCAACGTGGTTTCCTTTGCGCCTGCCCCCGTGGCTTGTTTTCCCTTCAGGGAGGGAGGGAGCTCTTTGGGCCTCCTCCACCCGCCTCTGGGAAAGGAGACCCCATCAAGTCCTGCAACGGCATTGAGGTTTTTTTTGGTATGTCCCAATTGGGTGTGGACTCAAATAACTCAAAGGTATTAGGAAACATTCCCCCAAATCCACCAGTGTTGCCATTTGGGTATGTTGAGTATTCATGCCAAGTTTGGTCCAGATCCATCATTATTTGAGTACACAGTGCTCTCTGGATGGAGGTGAACTACAACTCCACAACTCAAGGTCAATTGTAAGTAAATTGGAGCCGGGGAGGGGCGGGGGCGGAGCTGGGGAGGGGGGGGAGTCGGGGGCGGAGGCAGACCCTTCAGGCCCCCAGGTGATCAGTGACCGGAATTCCGGCCCTTGGGCCCGAAGAAGTTGGACAGCCCTGTTGTAGTATGAAGCCACTGTTCTGCGTCCTAGTCTCCCAGACAGCAGAAAACAAGCGTGCTCCCTCCTCCCTATGACTTCCTCTCACGTATTTATACATGGCTCTCATATTTCCTCTCAGTCCCTTCTTCAGGCTAAACATGCCCAGCTCTTTAATCCGCTCCTCATAGGGCTTGTGCTCCAGACCCTTGATCCTTTCAGGCCCCCTCCTCTGGACACATTCCAGCTTGTCGACATCTCCCTTCAATGGCGGTGCCCAGAACTGGATGCAGTATTATTCCAGGTGTAGTCGGATCAAGGCAGAGTGGTTGTTCAATGTTACGTGTTCAGGCAAATCGAACACGGCTTTGAGGGCGATGAGGCAAGGCCCCTCTTTTGTGAATGTGAAGCAGAGACTTTTTGTTTTAAAGCAGCCGCTGTCTGATCAAGGATACGACTTAAATACATAAATAAACAAAGGGCAGAACGGCAGTTGGAACGGTTGCCCTCAGCAACCAGCCAGAGGCAGCAGCCAATCAGAACCCTGGCCCCTGGCACACTCAGCCAATCGGCTGCTGACACGTCTCTCTCCAACCAGCCCACCATTTTGAATCCTGGCACTCTGGGCCCATCAGCCTCCTGGGGCAGACCATGTCAAGAGGTCCTCCAGCCCTGTGGAGGTGAGAGGGCGCCCTGAGCCTGGCCAGAGGAGGGTCGGTCCAGGGCAAGAGGAGTCAAGGCCCTTCCTCCACACCACCACCTTCCTCCCATGGTTCATACCAGGCGATACCTTCGGACAGGTCATCTGGGCCAGGTGTGTTTGGTTCCCAGAGAGGCAGGAAGGAAGTGGGCCGAAGAGGGGCTGCTGAGGCCCAAAACACCTGGAGGGAGAGAGGGAGGGCCGGAGTGGGCCCAGGCCTGGACTCGCAGTGGATTGGGGGCTGTCACGAAACGCCTAGTGGTCATCACGTGGGTCTGAGGCCTGTGGGTGGAGGTTGGGAGAGAGAGAAGCCTTGGCTGACTGGAGGGACTAGGCCTGAGGCCCAGGCGTTGCCATAGCGACACAGCTCTCCAGGCGGCAGCAGGAAAGGGGCGGGGCTAACGGCCAGTCTGGGAAGGTTCCTGCCAAGGGTCAGTTCAGAGGAGAGACTCCTCCTGGCGAGGTGGGAGCAGCACTCCGGGGTCTCCCTGGTCACTCTGGTCATCTTGGGCCTTGCCTTCTTCAGGAAGAAAAGGAGTATTTAACTCTGAGGACACACTACTGCGAAGGCCACTGTTGAGAAACACTGACCTTAAGATCTTCTGGGGAGGCCCTGCTCTTGGTCCTGCCTTCTTCACAGATTCGGTTGGCGGGAGCGAAGGACAAGGCCTTCTCAGCGGTGGCCCCTCGGCTATGGAACGCCTTCCCTAGGGATATCAGATCAGCCCCCACCCTCCTAACATCCCACAAAAAAAAATCTTGCCTTTTTGAGCAAGCTTTCCCAAATGCAGCGTAGCAGACAAACTCTGATCTTTGGAACGACTGGACAGTGCGACTGGGAAACGATTTTAGTAATGAGACGCTGAGGATTTATACTTTTATCGGTTTTATTTTATTCTATCTAATGTTACTTATGCTAAATGTTTTCAATTGTTTTTATGTTGTTTCAGGCATCTCATTGTGCGTTTTGCAAACTGCCCTGAGTTGCCTTTGGGCTGAGAAAGGCGGTATATAAATATGGTTAATAAATCTATATAAATAAAAATGTAATGTTAGTTTGTGGGATTAACATAACTCAAAAACCACTGGACGAATTGACACCAAATTTGGACACAAGTCACCTCTCAGGCCCAAAAGTGACCATCACTTATAGAAACACTGAACAACACAGCCGGATTTTATTTATTTATTTATTTAAACCTTTTGTACCCCGGACTCAGACCGGCATAACAGCAAAAATTCAATGCTATACAGATTAAAAACAACTTCAACAACATATTAAACTACATTAAAACCCAGCATAAAACACATCGCCATTAAAACAATTCCATAGACTTAAAAAGCCAAAAAACAAAAAAATACAACGCATGCACAAAACGTGACTTGACCACGCTGGCCCTCATGTAACAGGATAATCATTTTGAGAAATTTGGGGGGACATCCTAGTCGTTCCAGGATCTGCCACAGACTATTGTACTGTACCATTATACTGTAGTATTATTAGTAATATTACACATAATATAAAATATATTTTAAATATGGTATTATTATTAGTATTATATTGTATCACATTATAATATTATCAATATTGTATGAGTTTGGTTCAATTCCATTGTTGCAAGAGTTCAGGATGCTCTTCGATTGTGTTTTAACTATAAATCCCAGAATGTCAAGGTCTATTTTCCCCAAACTCCATCTGTGTTCACATTTGGGCATATTGAGTATTCATGCCAAGTTTGGTCCTGATCCAACATTGTTTGAGTCCACAGTGCTCTCTGGATATGGGTGAACTACAACTCCAAAACTCAATACCCATCAAACTCTTGTAGTATTTTCTCTTGGTTATGGGAGTTTTGTGTGGGAAGTTTGATTCCATTCCATAATTGGTGGAGTTCAGGATGCTCTTTGTGTGGTAACTATAAATACCATCAACTACAACTCCCAAATGAGAAAAGCAATTTTTTGACTGATGGTCCCTCCTGGGTTAGTATTAGTATGTTTTGTGGCCAAATTTGGCAGCAATGTGTCCAGTGGTTTTTGAGTTATGTTAATACTACAAAAGGAGGAGGCAGCCTGCGCAGCTGCCTCCTCCCCTTTTTGTTATATGTGTACACAATATATTATATTTCTAGCAGAGTGCAGGAGACAAGGTGTCACGGTCTTCCTGGCCCCTCTCTTCACTCTGGTCCCAGAGCAGCAGTGGGTGCTGGGGGGAGGGGCTCCCGTCTGAAATGGGACTGAAATGGTCAAGGGTCTGGAGAACAAGCCCTATGAGGAGCGGCTTAAAGAGCTGGGCATGTTTAGCCTGCAGAAGAGGGCACTGAGAGGAGACATGATAGCCATGTATAAATACGTGAGGGGAAGTCGTAGGGAGAACACTTGTTTTCTGCTGCCCTGGAGGCTAGGATGCAACTACAGGAAAGAAAGGAGATTCCACCTGAACTCTTCCAGATATCATCAAATGCATGTCATCCCGGCAGAAGGTGGCAAGGAGGAGTGCAGGAGGATTTTGGGGGGGGGGGGGATTCAAGGGAGGAGCGGATAAGTAGTTCCCACCATTGAGGCCCCAGATTGGGATTCCAACTCCCAGTCAGAATCGAGCCCTGGGTGGCTTCTGAAGGGCAATCCTAACCAGCTTTCCCTGCGTCTACCCTAGAGCGGGGGGTATCTATACCTGTGGAATAAGGCCCAGGGTGGGAGAAATAACCCTTGTGTGTTGAAGCAAGTGTGGATGCTGCAGATAGCAAGCGTGAGTAGCATTGAGTAGCTATGAAGCTACAAAATCCATCAGTTGGGAGGTATTGGTTTTGCAGCTCCAGAGCCACTCAGTGCTATTCAAGCTTGCTAATTGCAACCTCCACACTTGCTTCAAACCAGTGGTTCCCAATCTGTGGACACGAGACTTAAAATAAGGTCCGCGGCCAAGGGTGCATGCTGCCTTTGGAGGGGGGGGGGAGAGGGAGAGAAGGAAGGCAGGAAGGAAGGAGGCCAGCTCCGTTGCCCTCACCCTCTCGTGGCTTCCCTGGCACCGTTGGAGGACAACGAGAGAGAGGAGAGTCCACCAAAGTTGTTGTTGTTATTATTATTATTATTAGCACCCATTGCCAAACACAAGAGTACTAATGGGAAAGCAGCCCTTTGTAAGATCCTGTTTAGTCCTCCAAACATCATCATCATCATCATTATTATTATTATTATTATTATTATTGCCATTAGGGACAGTTTCTTGGGTCTTGTGCTCCATCTTTTGGGGGTTTTTTTCAACGTCAGCCCCCTCCCCTTCTTTTTTTAAATATGAGTGTTGACAGAATCCACTGATAATAACACAGCCCAACCAAAACAGGTTTTTTTTCTGGTTGTCTTTTCTTGTTTTGAGGCCTGTTCTTGGGCATCAACGGAAACTAAGTGTAAGCCAGATATTGTAAAGTTGAAACCATTAAAAATACTGTTAAAAAAGAGAGCATCAAAGAGGGCCTTCTCTTCTGCCGTCGCTCCAAAGCCCACCCAGTGCAGAGGTTGAGGTCATTCCAGTCTCCAGGTCTGCATTATCATGCCTTCCCTTTCACATCAGTTACAACTCATGAACCATTAATAACCAAAGTTTAAAATAGTAAAACCTAAACAATTCCATTTTGGGAATACGTGAATCCTGGGGTGGCTGCAACACACCCACCGCTCCCCATTCATGACCAAAGAAAGGGTGGGAAGGATGTAAGCGCCCCCTGGAGGCAGGAAGGGGAGGGCGGAAGGGCCTGAAAGAAAGGAGGGGAGGGTGGACTCAAAAGGAGAAGGCTCAAAAAGCCACGCGGAGGAAGAATCCCTGCAGCCTCAGAAAAGTTAGCGCCTGGCCTTCCAAGTAGGAGAAGAGCATGCTTCCCCTTTGAAATCCTGTGTCTGTTTCCTGCAGGATTCTAGAGTTTGTAGTTGAGAGAGGCCCAGGACCCCTCTGGCTGAGAATTATAAAGGCCCCTCCCTGAACACCTTCCAGTGTGAGAAATCACACACAGAGACTCTTTGGGCCCCGTCCCCTTTGTACCTGAGGAGGGATTGTTCATTGTTGGGCAAGTATCAAAGTATTTCTCACCAGGCAATGGGCCCCTTCCCTCTCCCCCTGGGTTTGCTACAGCACTAGACTTCCTCTTCATGTCCCATGAGATCTTTCTGTGTTCAACTCCTGAAGAGATTTTCCTCTCATTTCTCTGGCAGGTAACTTCCGAACAAGTTCTGCGAAGAACACCTTGTGAGAGCTTTGCCCGAGGAGTGCTGTAAGTCCAAAGCGCCCTCAAAATACACAGCAATGACAACAAGAAAAAATAAGTAGCAGAAATATATATTTCAAGCTACATACCTGTGCAATTAACATGGGAAAATAATGTTCTGAAAAAGAGAGGCTTGGAAAAGTGAGTACAAGGCGACAGCAATACAAAAATGGCAAGTCCTCTACCTCTCGATGCTAGATCACACACAGGAGAGAAGTTACATCAGTGTCTGGAATGTGGGAAAACATTTGATAGGAAACATTCTCTTACTGTACATGAACGGACCCACACAGGGGAGAAGCCATATCAATGCATGGAATGTGGAGAAAGCTTCAGTGACAGTGGCACTCTACGTTCCCATCAAAGGACCCACACAGGGGAGAAGCCTTATAAATGCATGGAATGTGGACAAAGCTTCAGTGACCGTGGCACTCTACGTTCCCATCACAGGACCCACACAGGGGAGAAGCCTTATAAATGCATGGAATGTGGAGAAAGCTTCAGTCAGAGTGGCCATTTACGTTCCCATCAAATGACCCACACAGGGGAGAAGCCACATAAATGCATGGAATGCGGAAAAAGCTTCAGTCAGAGTGGCAATCTACGTTCCCATCTAAGGACGCACACAGGGGAGAAGCCATATAAATGCATGGAATGTGGAGAAAGCTTCAGTCAGAGTAGCAGCCTACGTTCCCATCACAGGACCCACACAGGGGAGACGCCTTACAAATGCATGGAATGTGGAAAAAGCTTCAGTCGGAGTGACAGTCTACGTTCTCATCACAGGATCCACACAGGGGAGAAGCCACATAAATGCATGTAATGAGGAAAGAGCATCATTCAGAGTGGCCATCTACGTATCCATCACATGACCCACTTTGGGGGGGGGGGAAGAGGCCACATAAATGCACAGAATGTAGAGTGATCTTTACAGAACGTTCAGCATACATTAGACATCACAGAACTCATGCCCTGCTGAAGGAGCCATGCCTTTGGGTTTCCGAGCTCTCTTTAAGAAACATTGGAAGGAATTGAAAGGCCGGGACCTTGCTCTCTCTCTTTACCAAGTCTCAAATGCAGGTAAATGGGACACAGCTGCAGCTGTTGCGGAGGAGTCTTGAGGCAGTAATTTAGTGTAGTAGAGCATTTAAACTGACAGGCTCGTTTAGACCAAAAGGTTGCTCACAGGCACATTGTACAATATGTTTCAGTTCAATCTTGAGCAGGGTGGATTGTAAATCCATGTGGGGTTGCATCTCCACTTTTTCTAATCCAACGAACTTAAAATCCGGGATGGATTTGTGGACTTCTTTGAAGTGTCTATATAAGTACACATCTTCGTTACCAGAAAGTATTTTCAATCTGTGTTCCCTAATGCTCTACTACACTAAATTACTGCCTCAAGACTCCTCCGCAACAGCTGCAGCTGTGTCCCATTTACCTGCTAGGATAAAGCCTTCAGTGAGGCCTAAGCCTGGACCGGATCTTCGGTCACTGCTAGCCATTTGGCTCATTATTTTCTCACCGCACTGGCGGTCTTCTCCCACTGGGGGGACTTTTGAAGACAACATTTGGTAAGCATTCTTTCCTACCCTGCCTGTCAACCCATCTATGCCTTTTAGGGGACTTATATTTTAGGGGACTTATATTTTTACATAGTTGTGTATTTTCCCGATTGTGGATCGTCCTGAGGAAGCACCCGAAACGGGAAAGATCTCGGTACTTCATCCCGTTGACGACACACCTTGCCTTGGGCATTTATTTTTCGTTTGGGGACCTCTCCTTCGCTGCATTTGCCAAGCCGTTTTGCTACGCTCACAAGCATCCTGGTCTGCAGAGCATTCTGCTCCGGCCCCCACCTTTGGGAGGGCGGAGTCACGTCCCGCCCGACGCTTCAGTTTGTTTACCTTCTTGCCCGGAGTTCCGGGCTCAATGGCTGTTTAGCCACAAGTCACACGGGGGGCTTATTTACTCTCTGACTGGAGACCCATTTAGGGTCCTGAAGCTTTTGAGACTCACTAAAACTCTTGCTGGGATTTCCCAGTATTGCCTGACTATTGTTTGTTGTTATTATTTGAGACGGGGGGACTGTGAGTACGCAACGGCCATTGATTCTCTACATGGGGAGAGGATTACACCTTATCATATGTTTATGTTGATATGCTTGTGCATTACAATGTTGATGCTTATAATACATTCTGTTTGATGTTTCAACTGCTGCATTACATTGCCTCTTTGCCTTTTTGTATATACTAGAATTTAATATTTGTTAATCGCCCTCCATCATAGATGCTCCGGGCGATTTACAGCAACAGAACAACAACATATACAAAAAACACAGAGGGAAGAACAAAAGGGTGGGGAGGGAGGAAATAGGGAAGTGTCCGCGGCGATGCCCTTAAGGCCCCATTCTGCCATCGAAAGGAGGCAGGCAGGGATGTCCCAATACCATCGCCGGTGCCAAGGCACCGGTGGGGGTTAAAACCCGCGAGCTCCCATATGGGAGTCTGGTTTGGGAGTCCCGGCCTGACCGCGCAGTGTCCTTCACAGCTTTATTGATCGTCCGGTGAGGCCCTCGGAGCTTCGACTGCTTGTAGCAGGAGCTCCAAAACGTCCTGGTGAAGAACGACTTCGGGGCCCTCTCCGTTCTGGACCCGTCAGCAAGGGGATCGATTCTCCGAGCTCGGTCCCTTCGGCCAATCTGGCGGGAGGCTGGTCCCGGCCTCCATTCCATGGCCTGTGGGGCAGCTCGGGTGCCTTCCTTCCTCTTCCGGCGGCGTCTCCTCCTCTTCCGGGGGCCTCGCTGTACTCTGGTCAGGTCAATGCCAGGAGCAGAGTCCTCCGAGGGCGGGACTTCTGGGAGTTGACTACTTCCAGGTGGTGTTTCTTCCTGAGGCCCCAGCACATGGGCTGGCTGGGCGTCTCCAAGGACACATGCCATGTTGGGTCTTGCCTCCTCGAGGAGGCTTCCCCAACTTCTCCCAGGATGACGGCGGTGGCGGCAGGCATCAGGAGGGGGGGCCAGAATGGCCGAGATGTCAAGCTCGGCCAGCGACGACTCCGCCAACACCGATGGGACCCCAGGGCTCACCGATCGGCGCTCAGGGTCTTCGGGTGGCTCTTCCACTGAGGGTAAGTGGGCAGCCTGGGCTAGTTCACTTCTAGCGTCAGAGTTTGTTTCCTCCTGGTTCTCCCGGCTCATCCCCAGGTCCTTGTCAGGGGGGGACCGCTGGCGGGCCAGGTCAGGGATGGTTCCAGGGATGATTGAGGGTCTTCGACTGAGGGACAGGCCTCTCCCGGCCCATCTCTGCGGCACAGGTGGGAAAATCCCATGACTGATCCCACCTAAGGTCCTGGCTTGCGGGGGGGACTCGCAGGGGGTCATCCAGGCTGGTGGACTCCAGGTTCAGAATTGGGAACTGCGCAGTGGGAATCCCCATATTCTCCAGCAGTCCGCTGAATTTATCCCCAAATTCCTTGACGTGAGCCATGAGCTTGGCGTATTCCTCAAACAGCTCAGCATAAATGCAGGGGTCAACTTGATCAGTGGGAGGGCCCTGGTCCGCTTGCCGAGGCCTCCATGGGGAGCTGCTTCTTTGAGCCCCCTGTGGCCCAGAGGTCTGGGGCCTCCTGTTGGCTGGCTGTTCTGCCATCAGGGGGGTCCGTAGGGGCGATCGTCTAATAGACGATCTCCTACCGAACATCCTCAAGAGGCGGGCGCCGGAGGCCGTCACTGGTCGGACGACCCATCCGTCCTTGGACATCTTGGGCGTCCTCCGTGATAGCCCGGTTGCTTTCCCAAGCCAAATTTGTTTATTTGGTGTCCGTGGGTCTCCCAAAACGACCCCCTGGGTTTGGCAGTCGACTGTCATCCCCCCAGAGAGGGATCGACAGGACCAGCCGGCCGTGTCCAGGAAATCGGAGAGACTCTGCTGGAGCTCACCCACAGAGAGCTCTACAGCAGACGCCAATGGACCCTTACCGCAGGCAGCCGGTGGCGTGGGACCCGGTATGCTCTTTCGCAGGCCCCAACTGAAACGTCTGCTGTTTCTTCGTTCTATGTCGGCTCCGGGGGGACCTTCTACAGCAGTTCCCTGCTGGAGGTCAGACCCCATAGATAGTGGTGTTAAAGGTTCTGTGTCCGCTGCCGCCATCTCTCAACTAATAAGTCTAAAAATGTCTAAAAATGTCCACAAGCTGAGATAGTCAACAAAAAACAGCAAAAGACAGTTAAATCAAACAGGCAGGTTCCAGCATTTGCAGCCGGAACACTCCCCCGAGTTGCTTACTGCTGCGGCGTCTTATCTGTATAAGTAAAGATAGCAGTCCTTTGGTAGCAAAACATATTCCATCTCAAGGCTTGGCTAAATGGGCTAATAAAAGCTCAGAAATGTCAACAAGCTGATATATTCAGCAAAAGACAGAGTCAGACAGCAGATTCCAGCGTTTGCAGCTGGAGCACTTCCACCGAGCTGCTTACTGCGACGCCATCTTGACTCCTTGATCAGGTCAGCGTCAACCCTCCTTGCTCTCAGAAAGAAGGTTAAATGGTGGTTCTGGGACCAGGCCTTTGGACAGCAAGCACGACAGCACTTGAGATGTTGAATGGGACTGGCATTGGCTCTATGGATTGGTGACAATGCTTTTAATGCGCTTTTAACTTAACGTTCTATTTACTCTTTTAAACGGTTATATTTGTTTATATTTGTATTATCTTGGCATCACATTGTTGCCGCTGTTAGCCGCCCTGAGTCCGCCCTCGGGGGTTGAGAAGGGCGGGTTAGAAATTTGGGAAATAATAATAATAGTAATAATAATGTTGCCTTCTCTCTTTCCTTCTTTGTTTCTCTCTTTCTTCCCTTTTTTCTATATCATCATTAACCTTTTCATCGTTTAGCTTGTTTGGGTTTTTAACTCCTTACCGCTGTTTTCTGGAAGGGTTTTATGTGTGACGGTCATTAGGGGGATAGTGTCCAAATTTTGTGCCAATTCCCCCATTCGTGTTTGAGTTATGTCAATCCCACAAACGAACATTACATTTTTATTTACCTAGATTACCACAGCACAATATTAGTATATACATTATAAATTATTAGTAATATTACACGTAATATAAAATATATAATTAAAATATGGTATTATTAGTATTATATTGTATCACATTATAATATTATCAATATTATATGTGTACACAATATATTATATTTTTAGCAGAGTGCAGGAGACAAGGTGGCACGGTTGGTGCTGGGGGGAGGGGCTCCCATCTGAAATGGGACTGAAATGGTCAAGGGTCTGGAGAACAAGCGCTATGAGGAGCGGCTTAAAGAGCTGGGCATGTTTAGCCTGCAGAAGAAGGGACTGAGAGGAGACATGATAGCCATGTATAAATACGTGAGGGGAAGTCATAGGGAGGAGGGAGCAGGCTTGTTTTCCGCTGTCCTAGAGACTAGGACGCAATGGAGCAATAGCTTCAAACTACAGGAAAGAAAGGAGATTCCACCTGAACATGAGGAAAGACTTTCTGACCATGAGAGCTCTGTGACAATTCGCGCATTCATGTTGAAGGGAGATGTTGACTCTCAGCTGGAATGTGTCCAGAGGAGGATGACTAAAATGACCAAGGGTCTGGAGAACAAGCCCCATGAGGAGCGGCATAAAGAGCTGGGCATGTTTGGCCTGAAGAAGAAAGGGAGGCGCATGCACCACCTCATGTTCAGGCGGGATCTCCTTTCTTGTAGTTTGAAGCCACTGTTCTGCGTCCTAGTCTCCAGGGCAGCAGAAAACAAGCGTGCTCCCTCCTCCCTATGACTTCCTCTCACATATTTATACATGGCTCCCGTATTTCCTCCCAGCCTTTTCTTCTGCAGGCTAAACATGCCCAGCTCTTTAAGCCGCTCCTCATAGGGCTTGTGCTCCAGACCCTAAATAAATACATAAATAATGGCGGCAGACACAACTTCAGATTGAAAACTTTGTTGTATTTTAATTCACATTAGAAATAAATGAGGGAAATGGTTTTTTGGAAGAGGAAACACAACCCAAGTCAGGAAAAATGGAGGGAAGGGCTTGTTCATGGGCTCCATTTTGGACTCAGACAAGAACAACATCAAGCTTTGCTCATAAAAGGTGGAAATCTCTCTCCTGACGTAAAACTACAGTATAGAATAGATTGTATTTAGATGAGAAAGGGATGGACGGACGGACACTATATCTCCCTCTCGTGGGCAAGAAGTGGGCGACTCCAACGTGCCTCCAGCCTCCAAAGAATCAAAAGGCTCCAAGGCCGTGGGCAGCCAGCCATGTTTCCTCACAAAGGGCAGAACGGCAGTTGGAACTCTTGGCCTCAGCAGCCAGCCAGAGGCAGCAGCCAATCAGAACCCTGGCCCCTGGCACACTCAGCCAATCGGCTGCTGACACGTCTCTCTCCTGTTAGCCAGAGGCAGCAGCCAATCAGAACCCTTGCCCCTAGCATACTCAGCCAATCGGCCGCTGACACATCTCTCTCCAGTCAGCCCACCATTTTGAATACTCACACTCTGGGACCAAGCTCCCTTTCCTTCGCCCTTCCTTGCCTGGCTGGGACAGAAGAGAAGAGTTGGCCCCTTTTGGCCCCTTCCTCCTCTTCCTCCTCCTCTTTGCAGCCTGTCTCTCCTCCTCCTTCCTCTCCTCCTGGTGAGACTTCTTCCCATTCCTTCTCCAAAGGGCCAAAGAGGGGCCGGAGCCCAAAACACCCGGAGGGAGGGCCGGAGTGGGCCCAGGCCTGTTCCACACACAGGTTGGCCTCCTCACACACGCGGAGACACACACACCGACCGAGAAGAAGGAAGACAACCCCTTTCTAAGCTCCCTTCCTCCCTTGAAAGGAGATGGAGCCTGGCCTTGAGCCACGTGCGCCCTGGAGAAAAGGGGGCCTGGTGCACGTGGGATTGGGGGTCAGCACCACAGAGCATCCGGGGGATCCTTCCTTCGGAGGAGGGAGAGGCAGGCAGAGAGGGGCCCATGGCTTTCCCCGGCCCACCCACTCACCTGCCTGCCTTGGCCCCCCCCCCCTTTGAGTTTTTAAATAATTCAGACTTTTCCGTTGAATTCCATATATGTTACCTTCAGTTGATTTCAAAGTCTCTGGGTTCTTCTTCACAAGGAAGCCTCTGGATCAGGAGGCACCAGCTGGATGGATTGGGGGGGGGGGGGGCTGAATGGGAGCTCAATGGGAGGCCAGGTGGGCCTGGAGGCTGGAGAAGCAGAGGCCCCAGTGGAAGGAGGGCCCGGCATTACCTGGCTCTGAAATAAATAAATAAATCAGGGGCTTGGTTTTTTTACTCTCCACTAAAAAGCCTCTTGAATCTTGTTGTCTAATTCTGCCTTTCTTTCACACAGAAAATGTGATTGTTGGCTCAGCTTTTTGGAGCACGGCCTGTTTTTTTTAAAAAATATGGTTTATTAAATTTACTTTAATTTTCTCTTTCTTTTATTTGGAAACCTCTTAATTTTTTGTCTTCCCTTTTTCCATTCAGAGCCTGTTGAGGGAATTCTTTCCATAGAAAGACGAGCCAGGAAGAGCATCTTGGATCCAGTTTGCTTCTTCGACAAACAGTGGTTCCAACATGGAGAGACCCAGCTCACCTGGACCTGAAGCAGGACTTGGGAGCAGTGCAGCATCCTGGGACCTTTCTGGCTCCGACGCACAGCACCAGCGCTTCAGGCAGTGCTCCTTCCGAGAGGGCGAGGGGCCCAGAGAGGTTTGCAGCCGCCTCCACTCTCTCTGCCGCCAGTGGCTGAAGCCGGAGCAACACACCAAGGCGGAGATGCTGGACCTGGTGATCCTGGAGCAGTTCCTGAGCATCCTGCCCCCAGAGATGGGCAGCTGGGTCCGAGAGTGTGGGGCAGAGACCTGTTCCCAGGCGGTGGCCCTGGCGGAAGGCTTCCTCCTGAGTCGGGCAGAGGACGAGAAGCAGGAAGGACAGGTGAGGCATTTCCTCTTGGGTTCACTCCCCTTGGGACTGATGGATAGGTTACACGTACATCCTGCCCTCCTTCCAAGATGGGGCCCATGTGAGGGAGAAGCCAGGCTCTGCTCCCTCGGCCTCTTTCCCCACCTGCTCTGCCCCTCCTGCTCTCACCTCCAGATCCACTGTGAGCTCAGTTACTCCTCTAATTTGTTGACCTCAGATATCACATTGAAAATGCTGGGGGTGGGAGTGTGGCATTTGTTTCAAACACAGAGTTATTATTTTTTAAAAGTCCATGCAGTTTCTGCACATAGGTCAATTTTTTAAATTTTCTCCATACTACTTACGGAATTTTCTGTGTTATTCCTTGTCCAAAATAACTGCATTTGATGTCCAGCCTGATGTCTCTGAATCGGAGGAACGTCCACCAGACACCACCCAGAGCCTCCAGCAGAAGGAGTTCAGTCAGGACGGAGATGGGGCTGCAGCCTTGCAGGGTAAGGAGGGGCCCTTCTGGGAGTTTTAGTATTTTGTGTCAAATGTTCCTTCAGGGGATTGTAGCACACCCACAATCAGTTTGAGCTAGAGGAGGCATACATGTAGGATCATTTGGGCTTGTAAGGAGTATATAGGTATGATTTGGTTGCAAAAGGTGTCATTTCAGTGTGATTTGGAGTTTTCTTTATTGTTCAATTTCTACATTTGCATACTGTTGGGTGGGACTGAAAGATCAGCCGTACGGTATGTTCCCAGGTGAAACCCGAAGCGAAGATGAGCCCTGAAACTGAGCTGGAAGACAAACAGACAACCACGAATAACTTGAGTCCATTGAACTACCAAGCCCAGGACTCCTTTCAACACAAGCTCCTTAAATCACTGCTTGAGAATAAATGGCCTAAACTCTAAAACGCTTCTGTCTTCATGGGGTCATTTCCTCATTGGTTTCTTTTTAGGACCGTTGTTGTTACCTCTGAGACATATTTATGTGACCACTTTCCGCACCTTGTTATCTCTTTCCTAGAGGCTGGAACGATGTTGCTGCCGAATCCAGAGTCGCTTCTCCCGCTTTGTGAGGGAGTGGAAGTGAACCAGGTGAGCAGAAGGATTCCTGGGAGAGGAGGGCTGGAGCTGCCTGGGGGCCATTGGTCCCAGCCTTAATCATAGACTCCTAGAGTTGGAGGAGACCTCGTGGGTCATCCAGTCCAACCCCCTGCCAAAAAACACGAAAATGGCATTCAAAGCACCCTCGACAGATGGCCATCCAGCCTCTGTTGAAAAGCTGCCAAAGGAGGAGCCTCCACCAGACTCCAGGGCAGTTCTCACAGCCAGGAAGGTCTTGCTCAGGTTCAGGTGGAATCTCCTGTCCTGTAGTTTGAAGCCATTGTGAAACAGAAAAGACTGAACCAACAGAAACCTCAATCATGTCAAAGAGATTCTTGTAATTGTTTTCCTTGATTTCCCTGATTTCCCTTCTTTTCCCACCAGGGCCCAATCGCCTTTGAGGACGTGGATGTCCCTTTCTCTTTGGAGGAGTGGGCTCTCCTGGATCCGGGTCAGAAAGCCTTGCACGAGCAGGTCATGGAGGAGATTCGTGGGATGGTGGACTCTCTTGGTAAGGCTCCCTCACTGGCGGGGATTTCTCTTTCCAAATGCAGGATCCCAGTCAGCAGCTCTCTGGTGGAAGCTCCCGTGTAAAGTTTCAATTGGTCCAACGGCCGGCAGCCAGATTACAGACTGGAGTGACTTACAGGGAGCGGCCAACCCCCTGTTTAAGGAGCTCCATTGGCTGCCATTCATTTTATGGTCCCAATTCAAGATACAGGTTGCTGCTGTGTTCTTTTTACTGATGTTTTATTGGGTTTGGCCTCATGTAAGCCGCCCTGAGTCCCCTTGGGAGATGGTGGCGGGGTATGAATAAAGTTTTTTTATTATTATTATTTATATTGTGAAATGGGTGGTAGCAAAGTAAAGTCTGAGCTAGAGAAAAAGGCAAGCATTTGAATGTGAAAGGGAAAAGTCACCCATTTCCCCCAGAAAGAAGGAGACGGATTTTTTAAAAAAAAAATCAGGTTGGGCTGAGGAGCAGGAAGCCTCTGGAGCATATGTTATTCAAGACTGATTGAGGCTATCCTTAAAGTGACAGGCTTGACTTCGAAGGAACTGGGGAAAATGGCCACAGCCGACAGGGAGCTCTGGTGTGGGCTGGTCCACGAGGTCACGACGTGTTGGAAGCAAGTGCTCAAATAGATAACAACAACTTAGAGTTGCCAGGCAGTCAAACCATGTCCATCTTTACTGAACAAGGGTTGGGGAGAGGGCAGCGTTTATATCATATTTTATGCCATTTCTATGTTGTTTTAAGGATCATTTCAATCTCCTTCTTACACCAATTCCCTAGAGTCATTATCACTCACACTGTTTCTGTCCTTCTTCACAGCAGATAACGGGAACACCAAACACAGGAAGCATTTGGGACACAATGGGGGCCTCCCTAGACGCCAGGAAACCCACAGAGAAGGCGGAGGTTCTGCCAGAGAAAGGCCGTACGAATGCAATGTATGTGGAGAGTGTTTTACCCAAAATATGGGACTCAAACTTCACAAGACACTCCGTGTTGGGAAAAGCCATTGTAAATGGAAAATATCAGCAAACCAGAGTTCAAACTTGGTTAGCCACAAAAGACTCCACACAGGAGAGAAGCCACACAAATGCCAGGAGTGTGGGAAATGTTTTGCTCAGAGTTCACACTTAGTGAACCACAAAAGACTCCACACAGGAGAGAAGCCATACCAATGCCAGGAGTGTGGGAAATGTTTTAATCAGAATTCAAACTTGGTGAGCCACAAAAGACTCCACACAGGAGAGAAGCCATACCAATGCCAGGAGTGTGGGAAAGGTTTTGCTGTGAGTTCAGCCTTGGCGAGGCACAAAAGACTCCACACAGGAGAGAAGCCATACCAATGCCAGGAGTGTGGGAAATGTTTTGCTGACAGTTCAGCCCTGGTGAGCCACAAAAGACTCCACACAGGAGAGAAGCCATACCAATGCCAGGAGTGTGGGAAAGGTTTTGCTGTGAGTTCAGCCCTGGTGAGCCACAAAAGGCTCCACACAGGCGAGAAGCCATACCAATGCCAGGAGTGTGGGAAAGGTTTTACTCAGAGTTCAAACTTAGTGAGGCACAAAAGACTCCACACAGGAGAGAAGCCATACTAATGCCAGGAGTGTGGGAAATGTTTTTATCGGGGTTCATACTTTTTGAACCGTCAGAAGGAATGTACAGGAGAGAAATCGTCTAAAGAGTTGGGATTAAACTAATAAAATGTGTTGCAACCCCAAATGCCAGGTTCTGGACATTCTGGTGCAGGAGACTAAACATTCAACGTTTCCCGATGAACACGTGTGGTTCCCTTGGCTTTAAGTTGGGTTTGGCTTGACTCTGAGACAACTTTCTTTGTGATTTTGAACTCTTGTTCAGTTTTGGCGGGGGTGGGGTGGGTTGTTCTTGTTTGACTTGGGATGGTTTTGAATAATTCTTTTGCTTCTCTGGACACTGTTTGCATTGAAGAAACTTTTTAGTGGAATACTAAAAGTTTCTCAGGTTTTGACTTTTACCTGTAACTCAAGCACTGAACTACATCTGAAACCATAACGCTTTGTACAAGTATTACCGAAACCATTAAGCTTTTGTGCCTGTTCAGAATAAATAACCATCTTTGTTCATACCAAACAAAAGTCTCTGAATGCTTCTCATACAAACTCCACATCTCAGGAGGCAGCTTGTGGAAGAGTTTTGTATTTGGTGGCAGCGTGTGTTCAATTTTCAGAAGTAAATAAAGGGCACAGAATCCTCTACAGTCGAGGGACACAAAGTGGGATGTTCCTCACAGCTCTTAGGGTTCTGCCGTTGCAGTAAATATCTGATTTCAAACAGAACCCTTTGAGAAGTTCTGCCTAAGATTTGGTAGCGTCCCCCTTCTTGTCCCTTAGATCTCTGGCCACGGTGATCCAAGCCACAGTCATCTCAAGGCTGGATTACTGCAACGCGCTCTACGTTGGCCTTCCTCTGTCGGTGACCCGGAAGCTCAGGCTAGTGCAGAACACTGCCGCCCGGCTCCTGTCTGGCACGCCAGCTGGCGCCCACATAACACCTGTTTTGCAGGATCTGCACTGGCTGCCAATTGAGCACCGGATCACCTTCAAAGTGTTGGTCCTCACCTTTAAGGCCTTACACGGCCTGGGGCCAGCGTATTTGAGGGACCGTCTCACCCCATATTGCCCTCTGAGATCCCTTCGGTCTGAGGACTCCAATCTCCTGGAGATACCTTCAGCTAAACTCGCAAGGCTGACTGCTACCCGCCGGAGGGCGTTCTCTGTCATAGCACCTACGCTGTGGAACGCCCTCCCGGCCGGAACTCGGGCTATGAAGGACTTGCTCCCGTTTAGACGGGCCTGTAAAACATACCTGTTTAAGCAGGCCTTTGGTGAGTAAGTCCTGCCCATGCCCCGCCATCTATTCGTTCTTCTGAGGATGATGTGCTGTTCATTGTTTTAACTGTGTTATTAATTACTGTACTGCTGTTGTTTTTAATTGTTTTTAACTGCTTATTGCCTGTATTTTACTGTGCCCTTCGGCTCCTGTAAGCCGCCGCGAGCCTCAGGGAGTCGGCGGCATAGAAGCCCGAATAATAAATAAATAAATAAATAAATATTCAGAAGCATTTGACTTTCTTATGGGGAGCTGGGTCCGGGAGTGTGGGGCAGAGACCTGTTCCCAGGCGGTGGCCCTGGCGGAAGGCTTCCTTCTGAGTCGGGCAGAGGACGAGAAGCAGGAAGGACAGGTGAGGCATTTCCTCTTGGGTTCACTCCCCTTGGGACTGATGGATAGGTTACACATACATCCTGCCCTCCTTCCAAGATGGGGCCCATGTGAGGGAGAAGCCAGGCTCTGCTCCCTCGGCCTCTTTCCCCACCTGCTCTGCCCCTCCTGCTCTCACCTCCAGATCCACTGTGAGCTCAGTTACTCCTCTACTCTAATTTGAGGACCCTGATCTTTCTCCATCCTACTTCTGGAATACTCTGTGCTCTTCCAGGCCCAAAATAACTGCATTGAAGTCATCCAATGGGGAGAAGTTGTTGTTGTAGCTATTATTATGATTATTATTATATTCAGCTGCTGGACATAAAGCCCAGTCTCCAAACAAAATGAAACAGGTTCGTTCCTCGCTTTAGCTGTGAATTCAAAAGCTTCCTGTACCGAACTAAAGCTTTGTCGCTATATTTAAAATCTTTTATGTTCTGGAACATGGCCATACAGCCCGAAAAACCTTTAGCAACCCAGTGATTCCGGCCATGAAAGCCTTCAACAATACATTGTTTTCTCTTAATTTCTAAACCTACTACATTATACAAAACACTCAGCCAATAGGATTAGATGAAAAAAGGAATAGCTTTGCGGGTTCACAATACTTAGGGGCAGAGTTAGGGTTTCGTGAGGAAGAAAAAGAAATCTTCTGAAGGTTTCTTTGTGCAAAAAGTTTGGGAACTGCTGGAGTGAACTAGAGTTTATCCCAAGCATGAGTAGGTGCTGCCTTGTTTGCTCTGGACACCAAAATATCTTGTAAGTGGTGTATAAGGACTGAAAAGCAGCATCATTTATGGCCACAGAGATATGCTAAAATGGGACTGGGGTTGCTTTCCCCATTTTCTTTCTATCCCATCAAACACATTGCTTGCTTTTCCTGCCCCTATCTTTCTACCCTCAGTAATTTCCCAATGTTTTTGCCTTGCAGGAGATCCTGGCAACAGCGCAAGGTCTTCCTGAGAAGATGGGAGGGAAAGACTCTTCTGAGCCCAGCCTGGGAAAAGGCCCTTCCCTCCTTCAGGCCAAGCCGAGTGGAGCCTTCGAGGAGAGAGCCACCCAGGAGAGCCTGCCAGAGGAAGCGCTCACTCCAGATTTCCTATGCCAGCGATTCAGGGACTTTGGCTCCAGGCAGACGTCAGGACCTCGGGAGGTTTGCAGCCGGGCTGCACCTTCTCTACCGCCAGTGGCTCCAACCAGAAAGGCGCACCAAGGCGGAGATGTTGGACTTGGTGGTCTTGGAGCAGCTCCTGGCTCTCCTTCCCTCCGAGATGTCGTCCTGGGTGAGGGAATGTGGGGCAGAGACCAGTTCCCAGGCGGTGGCCCTGGCAGAAGGCTTCCTCCTGAGCCAGGCAGAGAAGACGCAGGAAGAGCAGACGG
>JARBWK010000512.1:0-29695 GCA_030556195.1 Anolis apletophallus | reverse complement strand
CAGCTACAACTCCAAATGATAAAATCAATTTTTGAGTGATTGTCACTCCTTAGTTAAGTAGGTGTCTTGTGGCCAAATTTAACAACTACAAGTCAAGTGGTTTTTGAGTTATGATGTCACTCAAAACTAACAGAGCATATAGTTCTCATAGTAGATTTTCCTCCCTTGGATTTCGTGAAAAGGAGTAGTAGAGTTCTGTGTGTCATTTGTACCAAAAACCCAAAACTCTGGATGACCTCTCCCAGTGGTTTTGTCTCTCTCTCTCTCTCTCTCTCTCTCTCTATATATATATATATATATATATATATATATATATATATATATATCTATTAGGCATGGTTTCGAACCCAAAAATGGCAATTTAAAATCAAATGGGGGATTTTTTTGATTAGTAAAAGAAAGACTTACAAAAAAATTTCCAAAATTTCTAAAATGTAACTTAATTACTAACGAAATTCGTTAGTAGTTCGCCATGCCAGCGCATGCGCATCTCCCAGATGAGTTTTTTTTTCCACAACCCCAGAAATCCTAACAGCTGGTAAATTGACTGGGATTTCTGGGAGTTGTAGGCCAAAACTTGAATAAATCACACTGAATTCTAGATGGGACTCTCCAAATAGGAAGGAGGGAGGGAGGGAGGGGGTATTCTATTCTTGGAAGCAGCAAAAAAAGGAGGAGGAGCCCCCCCTCGCTCCTCGCTGCCTCTCTCTCACCCCGATCCTGAGGGAGCGAGGGCCCAAGTTTGCCCAGGCTGAGAGGAAAAGGAAGAGGCCTGAGGCTGTGAGGAATGGTGGGAGTTGAAGTCCAAAACACCTGGAGGGCTGAAGTTGGCCCCTCATGAAGCCTCTTCAAGGCTTTAGATCCTGGCAGGCAGAAGGGGCAGGGAGAGCCGTCCACCCTCCTGCCCTGCCAGGGATCTAAAGCATCAAAGAGAGAAACCACCTGGTCAGAATGAATGCCACAAGTGCCTAATATTATAGTAAACACATTCATGCACATGAAGAATACAGCAGTACAACAATGGGTATAAGAAAGAGGTAAAATAAATGAGCATTCTGACTCTGGTCCTCTTCAAACTGCAAAGGCTCTTCTCTGAGATCGGAAACCCTCAGGCACAGTTTGTTGCCAGCCTGCATGCACACACATACATATTCTTGGGGGATTTGCTGCAGGATCTTCTATGAGCCCGGATTCTGCAGCAAATCCCCCAAAGAATATGTATGTGTGTGCACCAGGCAGCAAACGCTGTGCCCGGGTTTTGCCTTCCCGGGCTCAGAGAGAAGAGCCTTTGCAGTTTGCACCCTTGAGGAGGTACCACAGTCAGAATACTGCTTGAATTTTACCTCTTGTTATTGTTATTACTGCTGTATTATTGCATGTGCATGGAATGTAGGTATATGACCAGTTGGATTACTTATAATATTAGGCACTTACAGTAGCATTCATTCTATTATACATTAGGTTGGTTTCTCTCCCCAATACTCTTTGATGCTTTAGATCAGGGCAAAATTGATTTTAAAAAAATGGCGGCCGGGGGGGGGGGGAGGCGGGCAGGGAGGAGGAAGAGAGCTAGCTCTCCTTTTCGGCGCCCCTCCCTACCTAGGGCGGGGAGCTGCTGAAAGGGCAGAAGGCGGCGCCAAGAGCAGCGCGTCACAGGCCTGGCGTGACGCGCTGCTCTTGGCACCGCCATTACTCCTCCTTTCGACGGCCCCCGGCCTAGGGAAGGGGGGGGCGCCGAAAAGGGAGGAGGCGGTGTTGGGCAGCGCAGCGTCACGCCAGGCCTGTGACGCGCTGTCACTGGCGCCGCCTTCTGCCCTTTTCGCACCGAGAGAGGGACGGAGAAGCTCGATCCAGGCAGGGAGGAGGAGCCAGCTCTCTTCCTCCTGCCTGGATCGCCTTCCTCCCTCTCTCGCGCCGCCATTGTGAGGCAGTTTGCAGCGGCGGCGCCGAGAGAGGACGGAGGGGGCGATCCAGGCAGGAGGAAGACAGCTGGCTCCTCCTCCCTGCCTGGATTGCCTCTTCTCCCTCCTCTCTCGCCGCCGCTGCGAGGCAGTTTGCAGCGGCGGCGCTGAGAAAGGGACAAGGCGGCGGTACAGGGAGGAGGGGCCAGCTTTCTTCCTCCTGCCTGGATCGCCCCCTTCTCCTTTCAGCGGCGCCGCTGCGAACTGCTCCCGCAACGGCGGCGCCGAGAGAGGGACGGAGGGGCGATACAGGCAGGAGGAAGACAGCTGATTCCTCCTCCGCCTCGCCTCCTCCCCCGCACTGAGGCTGGGCCCGCGGGGAAGGAGGAGGGGCGAAGGAGGAGGAAGTCAGCTGGCCCCCGCCCCCCCCCCCCCCCGCTATCGGCCCTCGCCCCTGCTCACTGATCACCCGCGCCCCCCAGGTGATCAGTGACACTCTTCCGGCCCTGGGCCGGAAGAAGTTGGACAGCACTGCTTTAGATCCTGGCAGGCAGGAGAGGAAGCCTGAAAATAACAGAGAGGGCTTCTCAGAGCACCACAAAGGAGGGCACTTCATCCAAAGTGCCTCCTTGCAGATTTACTTGAGTAAACCTCTCTGTTTACATTTTTGCAGGCTTCCAGCCGAAAGAAGGAGCGAGTTTAGCTTGCCTTGCCATAATACTTATTGGCAAGGGAGGCAGGAGGGTGGTGAGGGAGAAGGAGGGTGCCCCCCCCCCCGGACAACCTCATAACGATACGTAAGAAAATCCTGGCCCCCGAAGTTCTATAAAGAAAGTCCACTTCCTGGTTGATGCCCAGGTGCGGAAATACTCAAAAGTAGCATTTCTTACGAATTTTACTTAATCATTTCATTTTCATAACTTTTTTCTCATGCCTAATATCTATATATATCTATATATATATCTATATATCTATATATATCTATATATAGACAAAACCACTGGGAGAGGTCATCGAGAGTTTTGGAGTTTGGTACAGATGACACACAGAACTCTACTACTCCTTTCCACCGAAATCCAAGGGAGGAAAATCTACTATGAGAACCATGCTTAAATACCCTTAAAATTGTGAGGTGCAGCTTCCTGCTTCAAGGTACACTCCCTCCCTACCCGACATCCTCAAGGGGGAAAAAAGGGCATGAGCGTTCATAATCAAGGCAACTGAAGCATGGTCTTCCATCTACCAAAATAGACCGCCAGGGCAGGCATGTTGCCCAGGGATTTGGAAGCATCTCCCAGATAAACAGCGAGATTGCAGAGGAAAGAATAGACTGTGTATATGTGAGAAACACGATGGGCATATGTGGAGGTGTATCAGGAGATGAAAGCTGAGGAGGAATGATGGAGATGAATGTGGAGGTGGAGGAATGTTAGCAGCCTTTCTTCCTACACCTTACAAGTTGTGAAGATCTCAAATCAAAATTAAACCATCTACTTGCACTGAGTTTTTATAGGATGCCCAAAGTTAATTAATAGAACACAGCCCAGAAAACTCTCAGCAACCCATTAATTAATGTACCGTATTTTCTGGCGTATAAGACTACTTTTTAACCCAAGAAAATCTTCTCAAAAGTCAGGGCTCGTCTAATATGCGGGAGGCGTCTTATAGAGCGGGTGCTGAAACTTCCAATCCAGATTGGAGAATCTGTGGTTGCCGCATATGGTGAGGGGAGCTCAAAAATGGCAGTGGCCGCGTCCCTGTCGTATGCAGCGACTGTATGAAAGCATTAAGGGCGACGCTGTACAAGTACGGTAGAAGAAAATCCATTCATCAGGATTCATGGATTTAATGCAGTCCCGATGGTGAGGTGAAGGGGCGCCTCAACGGGAAGGTGTAAGTGAAGGGCGGAGCAAGCTGCAGGCATCCAGGGAGCAAGCTGCAGGCATCCAGGGCGCCCTGGAAAAAAGAGATAGAGTGGCTCTGGGCCCAGAAAAACACACCTATCTGTATCCTATTACCGTACCTCCTCCTCTGCCTCTCAGATCTCGCTCCTGAAGACGGCAGTGAAGTGGTGCAGGTGCGCAGGTGCGAGAGGCAGAGAAGGAGGTGCAGTAATAGGAAAATTACTTTATTGAAATCAAATCTGATGCATTTTAATTTTTTTTATTTGGTGTGCATTGGAAGAGAAGTAGTCTTATACGGCGAGTATATCCCAAACTCTATATTTCAACTGGAAAAGTTTATTTATTTATTTATTTCCGGCATTTTACCCTGCTCTTCTCAACCCCCGAGGGGGGACTCAGAGCGGCTTCCAAAAAGGCACAATTTGATGCCAACACAGTAAAACACATAAAACACAATATAAACCCCCCCAAAACATTGCACATTAAAATACAATTACATCAACATATCATACACATTCATTTAAGTTAAAAAAAACCCAACAAAACAAAACAAAAACAAAAACAAAAAACCAAGAAAACCAACCAACAAACAAACAAACAAACAAAAACCACAGTGTTCCGTCCATAAAAGTATTGAGCCCTATTCATAAAACTTTCCATTAAAATCCAGTCTAAAATGCTGCCTTGTGCTAGTGGTGCAAACGCCTGGTCCCATAGCCAGGCGTTTACTTTTTTCCTGAATGTCAGGAGGGATGGAGTTGATCGTATGTCACTAGGAAGCGCATTCCACAGATGGGGAGCCACCACCGAGAAGGCCGTCTCCCTCTTCCCCACCAGCCGCATTTGAGAAGTCGGCGGGAGCGAGAGCGAGAGCAGGGCCTCCCCTGATTATCTTAAATTACGAGGTGGGACGTAGCGGCAGATGCGTTCGGACAAGTAAGCTGGGCCAGAACCGTATAGAGCTTTAAAGGTCAAGACCAGCACTTTGAATTGAGCTCGTTGGGGGTTGTCTTATACGGAAAACAAAACACAGTACTGGACTGAGTATACAATGCACTACTGGAAAACAGACTGAGTTCTGGAGTCTATATACACAAGAAGACACAAAATATCCAAAATATAAATATTGTATTAGTGCTAATGCAATAATAATGTACGGGTATCACACTAAGATCGTCCCTATTCACATATATAAAGCTAGAAGTTGCATCACATATACATATAACAGTGTCAAAATATCAAAGCGCCGTGAGTCAATAACTATAAATAATACATAGCAATACAGAGAAATGTCCGAGTAGAATCTCAAAGGGGTCTATAAACCAATGTAACTCACTGTTCCGTCCCAATGGGTAAAGACGCAGAAGTAAGGAAGACTCCGCTCTAAACGTGTTGCATCAGTCCGTACGTGCTGTCCTATTGGGCAAGCATACGGAAGTAAACAGGAGGCGTGTCAATGCTACGGATGCAATGCATCCGTCCACTGCTGAGGATTTGTAGTATTCAAAGGTTTGTATCCCAAAGTGAATAAAATGAATTCTTCAGCGTTGAGTATTTATGTCACAGCGGATAGGCAACAGAAATATAGAAGTTTAATTCCTCATCGGCCCAAAAACTCCAGTCTCTGTTCGAGTGAATAATGAAACTCTCATTCAATTCACAAGGTAAATATATAACTTTGTATTGAATTGTATTTAACAATAACTGGCAAAACATCGAAAAACAACAGCCATCACAGCTACCTTTCTAAACATCCTTTCCTCACAGATATTAAATCCCCAACTGTCACTTTGTAACTGACATTCCTCAAGGTTCCATTTAGCAGTCTTGAGACAGCGCCATCTGGTGTCAAACATGTCACACTGCAGGTCATCTCAAACTGCGAAAATATATCTTGTGCTGACTCATGAATTGCTATTCAAAATGCAATAATCTGACAGGAGGGGGCGGAGCCAGGCCACGCCAAGCCCCGCCCCCTCCCCGTCTTCAGCGCTACCACAATTTCTCCAATAATCTGACACTCCTCCTTCATGAGCAACACAAGTACACACATTACTTATAATAACAATATCTTCTTACAAAATACATTTAATTTACAATTAGTCAATGCTTTTGTAAACATATCAGCCATATTCTCATCTGACTGGACATACACAGGATTAATAAAACCATCCTGTACTAACTTTCTAACATTTTGGTACCTTACCCCAATATATTTTGAATTGTGTGTAATATTCCAGTGGTAGGGACTCTTTCAAAGTAAGCCAAAGTTGTTGGAACAGGAAGACTCCCAAACGGAACGCTGAAAGGAAAAAAGCCAGAAAAGGCGCCAAACCAGTGGCGCAGCAATGCTGTGGAAATAATATAGCCACTGAGCAGCCAAACGCTACAGCACAAGGTCAACGCTGAGGTTTGGCTGTAAGTAAACAAGCAGCCTGTAGGTATCCAAGGCCCTGTAATGAGGCAAACAGGAATAGGGTCGAGCTGAGAAGCAGATGCCTATGGGAATACCGTCGCACTGCACCCGTTTCGGACCTCAAGGGTCTTTCTTCAGGGCGAGGATCAACACAGAACCAACTGTGGCTTCAATACGATAGATACATATCTCAATATGAAAATCAATGTCAACAAAAGTATGTATGACCGCCATCCTGGAAGATACAGGCCAATGCAATCTGAAGGATACTAGACTGGGGAAGAATGCTTTCAAAGCTACTGCACAAAAGGAAAATGTTGTGCCCACACAATCTGTGCAAATGCCCCATTATAACCTAAGCAAGCATGACTATGATGGCTAAGAGCTCGCAAGGAGCTACATTACCATTGGGAAGCGGCAGTGCCAAAGGAATGGTTCAACAGGGGCGATGCAGTTTGGGCCTGTCTGTATCCCAAAATGGTGCTGCAGAGGGTTTGAACTGTTGGATTCGGCCTCCATCACTGTCGATCCATGGCCAGTCAAAAGCATGACGTCCTCTTGCCTTCATTTTGCCACTGCCATTCTCAACTCACCATGGAGTGAAATCCCATCATGCTGAAGGTTTTCATGGCTGGAATCACTGGGATGTTGTAGGTTTTTCGGGCTGTATGGCCATGTTCTAGAACAGTGGTTCTCAACCTGGGGGTCGGGACCCCTGGGGGGGGTCATGAGGGGGTGTCAGAGGGGTCACCAAAGATCACCAGAAAACACAGTATTTTCTGTTGGTCATGGGGGTTCTGTGAGAAATTTGGCCCCAAATTTATCATTGGTGGGGTTCAGAATGCTCTTTGATTGTAGATGAACTATAAATCCCAGCAAGGACAACTCCCAAATATCAAGTCTCTTTTCCCAAACTCCACCAGTGTTCATATTTGGGCATATTGATTATTATTGCCAAGTTTGGTCTAAATCCATCATTGTTTGAGTCCACAGTGTTCCCCGAATGTAGGTGAACTACAACTCCAAAACTCAAGGTCAATTCCCACCAAACCCTTCCAGTATTTTCTGTTGGTCATGGGAGTTCTGTGTGCCAAGTTTGGGTCAATTCCATCATTGGTGGCGTTCAGAATGCTCCTTGATTGTAGGTAAACTATAAATCCCAGCAACTACAATTCCCAAAGGACAAAATCAACCCCCCCCACCCCACCCCCACCCCACCAGTATTGAAATTTGGGCATGTCAGGTATTTGTGACAAATTTGGCCCAGTGAGTGAAAATACATCTGGCATATCAGATATTTACATTATGATTCATAACAGTGGCAAAATTACAGTTATGAAGTAGCAACAAAATAATTTTATGGTTGGGGGGTCACCACAGGAGGAGGAAAAGTATTAAGGGGTCACCACATAAGGAAGGTTGAGAACCACTGTTCTAGAAGCATTCTCTTTTGACGTTTTGCTTGCATCTATGGCAGGCATCTTCAGAGGTTGTGAGGTCTGTTGGAAACTAGTAAGATGGGGTTTATATATCTGTGGAAAGTCCAGGGTGGGAAAAAGGACTCTTGTCTGTTGGAGCTCGGTGTGAATGTTTCAAACGGCCACCTTGATTAGCATTTGATGGCTTGACAGCTTTTGGGTGTGGCCTGTTACTGCCTGGGGGAATCCTTTGTTGAAAGGTGATTAGCTGTCCCTGATTGTTTCTTGTCTGGAGTTCCCCTGTGTTTGAGTGTTGTTCTTTATTTGCTGTTACAATTTTAGAGGTTTTTTAAAATACTGGTATCCAGATTTCATTCATTTTAATTGTTTCTTCTTTTCTGTTGAAATTGTCCATATGCTTGTGGATTCCAATGGTTTCTATGTGTAGCCTGACATGATAGTTGTTAGAGTGGTCCAGCATTTCTGTGTTTGTAATGTCCAGGTTGGTTCATCAAATGCTAATCAAGGTGGCCAATTGAAACACTCACACCTAGCTCCAATAGATAAGAGTTCTTTCTCCCACCCTGAACATTCCACAGATATATAAACTCAATTTTCCAAGTTTCCAACAGACCTCACAACCTCTGAGGATGCCTCAGAGACGCTACTAAAAATAGACGCTACTTTCACAACCATGGCAGGGCAGGCCTTTTTATGAAATCCCACCGCTGCCACCTATATAACGTATACGCTAGGCCAGGGGTGCTCACACTTTTTCAGCATGGGAGCTACTGATTAAAAAACCAAGTCCCAAAGATCACCTACCCAGAAATGTAAAACGTATAACTATTTTCTTATTTCTTTATTTATATTTATTATTCATTTTTATGTACCGCTCCTTCCAGCAGGCTCGGGGCAATTTACATAAAATAAAGTTAGAAAACATCAACATTTCAATTTAATAACAACAATATAAAACAGAGCATAAAAATACATCCAACCACCCCATTTCTCCCACACTGCCATATTACCACACATATTATCAGCCAGAAAGTAAGAAGAGAGGCTTTTGAACTGCAAGGCCATTTAATACTCAGCAAGGTAAACAAAGGGGCATGCAAAAATACATCCAACCACCTCATTTCTCCCACATTTCCATATTCCCCAACATATATTTCTCAAGGAACAAAGCAAGCAGAAAGGCTTTGGAGCTAAAAGGCCATTTTTAAACATTAAAAATAAACAAAGAGACATGCCACAGAACAATCAAGCACCCACCCCAAAGTAAAAAGACCGACCTTTGAGATGCGGTAAGGAAATGACCCCAAAGCGTCCTTCTTCTTCTCCTCTGTCGTTGCTCCTATTTCCACACCGCCAGCATGCGTGCCGCCTCCAAGAGCTCACGAGAAGTCCGAGAGGCAGAATGGGCGCTTCGCTCATCCAGGCCCCCCCTTTGGTCTCTTACAACTCTGAGTGGCTGGAGAAGGACGGAGGGAGGAGGAGGAATCCAAAAGAGGGGGCTATTCTGCCTCTTGGACTCTGGAGCTTTTGGAGGCGGCGCGCAAGCAGGGAGCGGGGAGGAGCAACGACGGAGGACTTCTTTGCAGCGTGCAGGGGTGCGTGAAGAGGACCAACAGCAAAAAAACCTGGTCAGGGTCCTGAAGATCACCAGGATGAGGCCCGAAGATCACCCTGGTGATCGCGATCACCATTCTGAACACCCTTGCGCTAGGCACTTAAATTAATTTTGGGCTATTATTTCTCATTCCTATCACTGACCACCAAATATATCGTATGGACATTTGTCCGCAGTGGCAAAGCAGGCCTTTACTTGATCTCCCACCTACTTGCCACTAAATCTAGAGGAGTATATTACTAAATGGAGTAAACACCCAAAAGTTCTTCTTCTTTCTTCTATTATATTTCTGCCACCAACCTTAATAATATAAGGGTTTTTTATATATATTCTTCTTCAGGATCTAAAATACACTAAGCTCTAACTCTGCTGACCTTATGCACTTTTAAAACCCTCTCTAGCCCCAAGCTGCATATACTAGCTGTGAGGTGTTCTGAGGTGATTTCCCCCTTTAAAACACAGGAACTGGTTTTGAGACTTCTTTGTAGAATGAGGCACACTTTGAGGCTTGACTTTTCAAACAGAACAAAGAATGTTTATTGTTGAAACTGGTAACGGAACTGGCACATAAGTGTAATGGTTACAAATCTTAGTAAAGCTTGATGGTTTCTTTAAAATAGTTATCTTAAATCTTTGTTACAAATAGATTTTCTTTTTTTAAAAATAAAATTTTGCTTTATTGAAAAGATACAGGTGGACAAAGAATCAACACAAACATACAACACATACACATGACATTAAAATAAAAACAAGTCAGCGACATTCTCCTGACTACATTCACTCGTTACATACTGTACCTACACATAGAAAATTGACTTACACATCTCGAGTAGAGTCTTATGATAGACCCAGGGCCGTAGCCAGGATTTTGTTTCGGAGGGGGCTGAGTTTGGTTCGGGGCTGAGACTGGGTGGAAGAGGGTCTACCCTAGCAAATCTTTTGTATTGTTATCCCAATAACCCCATTAATGTGGGATATAATGAGCATGGTGATCAGATCATGATATGAATAAACATAACAGTTTAAATAATGTACCAGTAAGGCCTTTTCGCTGACCACCCTGAGAATTTGGGGGGCTGAAGCCCTTAGCCCCTGGCTACATGCCTGGATAGATCTATCACATTTTTAGTTGCCGGGCCGAGGTTATAGCTTAAAGCCCTTTAAGAGAGTACCTTTTTTCTCTTTTATATAGTTTATAAATGGGAGCCAAGTCCTTTCAAATATTTTGGATGATTTGTCCCGCAATAGAAAAGTAAGTTTGTCATTCTCGGCTATTTCCAGTACTTTTGTCAGCCACTCATTTTCCTCTGGAGTTTCAGTGGTTTTCCAGTACCTCGCCAATGTAATCCTGGCCGCTGTTGTTAGGAAAAGAAGTAATCTTTCAATGTCTTTATCTTGCAGGGACCCTGGAATATTTAAGAGATAACATTCTGGTTTTTTAACTATTTTCTGTTGTACGATTTCTTGTACCACCCTATGAATCCCAGTCCAAAATTTTGCTGTAACTTTACAAGACCAGATTTGGTGAAAGAAGGACCCTTTTTCCTTCTTACACTTCCAGCACAAATCGTTTCCATTTTTGTTAATTTTTGCCAGTTGGCTGGGAGTGATGTACCCTCTATAGATTGTTTTGTATATATTTTCTCTTAAGCAATAAGCGTAGGCAAGTTTTAGGTTTGCCCTCCACATTTTCTCCCAATCCTCAGGTGTTATCGCGTGGCCTAGATTCGCTGCCCATTTATCCATATAGTCTTTGTTAGGATTTCTTTGGTTTTCATTTTCTAATAAAAAATTATAAATTGCGCTCACTGTTTTGTTTTTTTTCAGATTGTAACCAAATTTTTTCTCCTTTAATAGTATTCCACTCCCAACCAACTGATCTGTCTTTCATGAATCTGATATCGGAGGTGACCCCCCTTTCTGGACTCTGTGTAAGATAGTTAAAAACCCAAGGACACCAGATCCTAGCTGCCTGTGCCTCACGTGGGTTCGCCTTGTGCAAATCCCAAGGAACCCCACAAAGGCAAGATGGCCTCGCCTGGCCCAGGACAGCTCAGGATCTGTAGTTCATTTCTACCTCCAAGGACTCATCTTCATGAACTTTTCCCATACCATATGAACTGACATTCTTAACCAGACTCTTGCCAAAGAAAAATGCCCTTATATGAAATAGAAACCCCAGGACTGGACTTTTGATTGCAAACATATATCTCTAAGGACTTTCTTTGCTCCATTAAACAATTAACCTCTGCCTGGCTCTCTCTCCCAAAAGGGAGATCCTGTTATTTTCTCTTATGAAATGATGAATGTATCTCTCTGAGTTTATTACTTTATGTAACTGTATGTAATACCAAAGCTGTGTGAAAGTCAAGCATGATATTTCCCTATATTTTCCTATATTTCTGTGTAAGTTCTCCCTTTGCATGCCCCAACCTCCAGGAAATGTATTTTTAGAAAGATAAATTATACTGGCTGTAAGAAAAACCAGAATAAGCCTTTGTGAGGCTTATAGAAACCAATCAACTATTTCAAAAGACAGGAAAGGCCACCCATCAACACACCTATTAATTGACCTGGGGTTCTTCTATGACTCAGCAAGAGCCCTGTCTGCCAGACCCAGTTTTTTTCCTCACATAGGAAATCCCACAATCTCTCACATTTCTAAAACAAAGAAAAACCTGTCAGAAGAGCATGCTACTGCCAGGAACCAATTATTTTTCATCACCACACAAAGATAGCCAAACATCACCAGATTTAGGATTTCCTCCTTATCAATGAAACTTCATTAACACATCTTAATCTTCAAAACCATGACTCAATATTCCATTCATTCCCCCTCTTTCATCCCATTGGCTTAGACCCACAGCCAATTGAAGCAAGCAGGCAGGAGTTTTGAAAACTGTTCTGTTTTGGGAAAAGTATAAAAACGTATGTATTACATGTATGCTTTGTACTAGCATTGCCGAAGGATCGCGGTTAGTACCTCATTTCCAGCTGGATGAATAAAAAACTCAGTGGCTTTTCTTCAACCTGGTGAGGTCTTTATTGGGAAATTTAGGGGAAAGGGGATTGATTGGTTGGCTTCCTTCCTCACCAGGCCATTTTAGACCCTCTTTGGTGAGTCTAACTGGTCTGCCTTCAAGGCAAGACCCCCAAATTTCTGTTCGCTATCAAATCTATCTTTCACTTGATTGTATTGGAACCAATTAAATTTACAATGATTCAATTCATCTGCAGTTTTCAATGTCACAAATAGATTTTCTTCACACACAACACAGGATCTAACTACCAAGGTTCTCCTCTGAATAGTTACTCCTAAAACTAGCCCAGATAGTTTGTTTCAAAAAGTTATCTGTCTAAATCTTCCCTCACACTATTGTTCCTTGAACAGCTGTGAGTCACACACTAATTATACAGTTAGCAACCTGAATCCCATAGGCCTTACTGGCCAATCTAACTAATTCTTGTCCTGAAGAGCTTTCTAGTTAAATCTCCAGTCACTGAGTCAACCTCTCTCTTTTAAACCAGAAGAGAGCTCTCAAATTCCTGTCTGACTCCTTCTGTCAGATCTCTCAGACTGACTCTTTAAAAGACACTTTTCCTTCCTTTCAGTCTGGCTCCTCCCATCAGCTCCCAATCCTGGGCAGCTCTGTTTCTACCCTAATGAGTTCTTAACCACCCCCCCTTTCCTAGAAACACCTTCCCAAGATGGCTGCCGCACTGACATCCCCTCACAAGATGGAGGCCAAACTGCTTTCAGGCCTACCTCCACAGGCCTACTGGGGTAAGGATCATTACACCTGCCATAGATGTGGATTAAATGTCAGGAAAGAATGCTTCTAGAACAGGGCTGTCCAACTTCTACCGGCCCAGGGGCCTGAATTCCGGTCACTGATGACCTGGGGGGCCGTAGGGTCTGCCCCGCCCCCGGTTCCACCCTCTCCCCCGGCGTCCGCTCCCCTTATTTTAATTTAATATTAAATATATTTAATTTCATCCTCCCCTCTCCCCTTATTTTTATTTAATATTAAATATATTTAATTCCATCCTCCCCCGTCACGATGCGAGGACTCGGCCGGCCCCTTAATCACACACACAGAGACGGTAATCAGCTAACTATTTATTGAATAATAAAGAACAGGTGAAAAGGTAATTGTCCATAAAATATTGAAAAGTTCAATCCAAAGAAAGAGTCTGTAGTAATCCAATCCAAAGGCTTGGCAAAGCTTGGTAAAAGACTTGGTAAAAGACTTGGCAAAAGGCATGGCAAAAGGCTCCGCAAGCAATGCGGATCAAGGAACAAGGCAAAGTTCAAACAGGGCCCAAGAAACTTCTTGGCAAGACACGAGCCGGCAACTTGGCTCCGTGGTCCTTTGCTCGCTTCACTCCTCTTAGAATAGAAGTGGCCGAGCTACTGAGGATCCGTTCCCACGGATCCTATACTTAATCCCCTTGGCGAGGTCCCCGACGCTCTAGGCTTCGGTGATCTCGCTCGCACTTCTCTGGCGCTCTAGGCTGCGGTGCCAACCCCTCCTGCTGGACTCGATGCTCTCTCTCCTATCGAAGCCCATGTCCTTGCCTCCCAGCACCTGGCTCGCTATCTTCATGAGAGCCAGACTCCTTTCAGCTTCCATGGGTTCATCCTCCACTGTTTCCTGATTCTCTCCTGCGACCGAAACCACCTGGCTTCTCATAACAATCGTCACTATCAACACTTTCTGAATCAGTCTGACCTTCCCAGTTATCGTAGCCGTCCGGCCATCCATCATCCCAAGCCAGGCTCTTGATGGGAGAGGAAGGCCCAGCTAACTCATTAACCCCTTCCTCCATTTCCTCATCAGCTGCGGCTGGCTCAATGCAAGTGGGACCCCGGTGCTGCCCCCTGCCCCCAGGCACAAAAGAGAACTGGGTTGCTACATCCCCTCTCCCTTATTTTTATTTAATATTAAATATATTTAATTCCATCCTCCCATCTCCCTTATTTCATCTTTAAATATATTTAATTTTATATTTAATACATGAGGGGAGATGGGGAGCAAATGAGGAGCCCCTGAGGAGCCCCCTGCTTCGGCCTACCTTTTCCAAACGCGCAGGATCCAGGAGTACCCGGACGACGAGAGAGGCGACGACCGACTGAGTCGAAGAAGGTCCTAATCGCGTCTGTGGGCTTCAGCGATCCAGTAGTAGAGTAGCCGAAGAGTATCGCGAGAATACGCAATCCACACGGGATTTCGCTGTCAACGCCACGTGATCTCGCGTTGACAGCGAAATCCCGTGTGGATTGCGTATTCTCAATACTTGCTCAACCCGGAAGTAGGTTGTTTTTTTAAAAAAAATTATTTATTTTATTTTTCAATTTTTATTTTTTATTTAGAAACCTAGGGGGCCGTAGGGAAGGGGCTGGGGGGCTGTATACGGCCCCCGGGCCGCCAGTTGGACAGCCCTGTTCTAGAACATGGCTATACAGCCCGAAAAACCTACAACAGACCATTATGGTTGTGTAGGCTGAGGCTATAACAAGATACCTATACAACCAGCAAAGCGCGGGAGGTAGAGTGACCTATTCCTTCTCATCCATCGTGCAGGCACCTAATTTTTATCTCAACTGATGTAACAACTAGAGACACATAATCGGGGAAATCGACAGCAATGGCATGAGAATAACCCATCCCCTCATTATGCGCTGCTCACATGGAAAAGATGCTTGGTGTTGGTAGGAGTGTGTCGTTGCACCCGGTCTATGTATACTCAGGAAGGGCGAGGACATAGACTCTCTCTACCAGGGGATTGCTTCTTGCCTTCCTTTAGAGCAGGGGTGGGCAACCTACGTCCCCGGGGTCCGGATGCGGGCCTTTGGCCGATTCTATCCGGCCCTCCTAAGGGCCCCGGCAGGCAGGCAGGCTCGCTCGCCTCACCCGCTCACCGCTTGCCCCGCCTGCCACTCACCTTGCCTGCTCGCCGTTCGCCCCGCCCGCCGCTCGCCTCAGCCCGTCCACCCGCCACTCGCCTCGCCCTCTCGCCCACTCCGGCTCTCCCAGCGCCAGCAACAGCAAGGCCAGGCAGGGGAAGTTGCCTCCCCTGCCTGGCCTTGCTGTCGCTGGTGCTGAGAAAGCCAGAGTGAGAGTGCGGGCGCGAGGGCGAGCCGAGCGGGCAGGGCAGGGGGAGGTGAGCTGGTGAGGCGAGCGGCGAGCGGGCGGGGCGAGGCAGGCAAGCACAACGACTGACAGAGAGGGAGGGAGGGGGGAGAAGAGGAGGCGGCCAGGGAGGGAGCAAGCACCGCCGCCGAGCATCCTTAATAAGTGAACTATACATCCAGCAATTCCAACTCCTAAGTGTCTATTTTCCCCAAATTTCCCCAGTGTTTACATTTGGGCATATTGAGGATTCATGCCAAGTTTGGTCCTGCGTTTCCCATCCTTTCAACGGGGTTTGATCTCTTCCTTTTCCGTCATGAATCTCAAAGGCTCGCTGTCAGGAGGTTTTTAGAAAAGTGGGAACAAGAAGTCATCGAGAGGGAAGGGACCCCAGGGCCATCCAGCCCAACCCCCAGGGATACAGAATCAGAGCACCCCCGACTGATGGCCATCAAGCCTCTGCATAAAACTCTCCAGAGAAGGGGACTACAAGGAAGCATTATTTTATTTTAGTGGCTTTTATTATATTTGTATAATAATTGTATAATAATAATATAATATATAATATAACGTTATATTATAATTTCAATATATTATAATGTCTATATATATACTATAATATAATAATTATGATATTAATACTAATAATATATGAGTATTTCTTGATATATTAATATGTTAATATTAATGATGTGTAATATACAGTAAATATAGTAAGTGAATAAATAAATAAATAAATAATGTAGATTAGCATGTAGTTCCGCCTTTAGGTGCGGCCCTCCATAATATTTTTTAGCTCTCGTGTGGCCCCCTGGAAAAAATAATTGCCCACCCCTGCTTTAGAGGCTTGGGGCTCCCAAGGACCAAGCCAGACACTATAGATCAGTGTTTCCCAACCTTTTTTGAGCCGCGGCAAACTTTTAACATTAAAAAAATCCGGGGGCACACCACCAACCAAAATGACACTGTAACACAGTAAAGAACGGCTGGGGGATGTTGAGCTGCTGGGAGCAGCTGCTGGGAGTGCCGAAGCCAGGGGAGGAGCCAGGCCACACCATGCCCCGCCCCCGCCCCCTGGCTTCAGTTCTCCCACAGCTTCGCCAGCGTTGAGGGTGCAGTGCCAAGCCAGCATTGTGCTGGCTCTGCCACCGCTGGTTTGGCACTGCCCCCTCAAGGCTGGCGGTTGTGAAGGTGCTTAAGCTGGGGAGGGGCGGAGCCAGGCCACACCATGCCCCGCCTCCCCCAGCTTCAGTTCTCCCACAGCTTCACCAGCTTTGAGGGGGCAAGCCAGCATTGTGCTGGCTCTGCCATCGCTGGCTTGGCACTGCCCCCTCAAGGCTGGCAAAGCTGTGTGAGTGCTGAATCCGGGGGGAGGGGGCGGAGCCAGGCTGCGTCATGCCCCCCCCTCCCTCCAGCTTCAGCTCTCTCACAGAGGAGGAGCATGAGCAGTGAACGGGCTTCAGTAGGCGGGGCTCCTCCTCCGCACGGCTTCAACAAGCAAGGGGCGAGAGTCATGGTGGGAGTCATGCCAGATTGGAGGCTGGTTGGGGATACGGCCGAAGGAGGCAGTGCCCCAGTCCCTTCTTTTTCTTTTCGGCCGCATGTCCCTTCCTCCTCCTCACCCAAGCAGCAGGAGTTCGGCAGGAGGAGGGGGGAAGGAAGGGGGGCAGAGAGCTTTTCTCGCGGCACACCTGATGATCGCTCACGGCACACTAGTGTGCCACGGCACACTGGTTGAGAAACACTGCTATAGATAACTCAAACTGGCTTTATTGTACAAAACATGAATTATCTGCACTCAGGCACTTTACTTGGTTCCCAAAAAGGACAAAAGAAAAATACTTTACAGTCTCTAGTTGCTTGGGTCCAGGAAGCTTCAGCCGGATGGCTCTCCAAGTCCTCTCTGTCTTTATGGTCTCGAGGTAAGGACACTCGAGACCCCAGCCAGCTGGCCTATTTTGAAGGAATGGGATCTTCCTCTGGGTGCCAGCCGACTAGTTTGAAGGCACCTGGGTTTCCTTAGACTAGAGCTAATCAAAATAGAGCAAGGGTAGTCACAACAGTCTAACACTAGTGGTTAGCAAAAAAATAGTGAGTCTATGCTTCTTCTCTAGAATCAAACAATATCAATATATTTCAGATAGAGTAGACCGTACTATACCATACAGATATAATATTCTTCATAAACTTGGTGTAAATCATATAAGGAAGTCCTCTGGAATCGGAATAAACAGTTCCATAAAGGTCTGGTTGTAATAGTCCCAATAGTCCAATTCAAAGTCCAGGAGGAACAGTCCAAAAAGCGCTGGTAGGTCCAGGAAGTTAGAGACTCAATAACCAAATATAAAGGATCTCATGAATAAATGAATTTGGTTATTGAGTCTCTAACTTCCTGGACCTACCAGCGCTTTTTGGACTGTTCCTCCTGGACTTTGAGCTACCCAACCGTCCGGTATGTTGAGCATTCTGTATGAGACCCAAGGAAAGTCTTTGTCTGTGTTGAGAGATAGCTTGGCCAAGGCTGACCCTGGCAAGCCTTCAGATATGTCCTCTTCTGGAGAGATCCAAGAAAGCTCTGAAAACAAAATGGTTAGATTTCCAAGTCCCTAGGAAAAGGGGCAGAACAAACTTAATTGGGCTCTGTTAACAATGATTGACAGGTGTAAGAACCAATCAATGCAACCAAACCTTTGCAAAACTAAACAGGCTTGCAGAAACACAATACAACAGTGCAAACCTTTGCAACTTAAAGATGTTGATACAGGTGGCACTTGCTGCGCTGTCAACAAGGAGCAATGTCCATGTGGATAGTGAATCAAACTGAAGTTTTCTGTAAATACTACAGCAGGGCTGTCCAACTTCTACCGGCCCAGGGGCCTGAATTCCGGTCACTGATGACCTGGGGGCCATAGGGTCTGCCCCCGCCTCCGCCCCCTCCCCGCCCTCTCCCCCGGCTCCGCCCCCACCCCGCCCCCGCCCCTGCATGCATACAGTCAAATATAATCTTTTACTGAGATAAAATGCAGGGTGGGCATTGAAAAGGGGCTTCCATATAGTCAAATATAATCTTTTACCGAGATAAAATGCAGGGATAAGATATTAAATTATTTTAATTTAATATTAAATATATTTAATTCCATCCTCCCCTCTCCCCTTATTTTAATTTAATATTAAATATATTTAATTCCATCCTCCCCTCCCCATAATTTAATTTAATATTAAATATATTTAATTCCATCCTCCCCTCCCCTTATTTTAATTTAATATTAAATATATTTAATTCCATCCTCCCTCTCCCCTTATTTTAATTTAATATAAATATTATTTAATTCCTACTTCCCTCCCCCTTATTTTAATTTAATATTAAATATATTTAATTCCATCCTCCCCTCCCCTTATTTTAATTTAATATTAAATATATTTAATTCCATCCTCCCTCCCCTTATTTTAATTTAATATTAAATATATTTAATTCCATCCTCCCTCTCCCCTTATTTTTATTTAATATTAAATATATTTAATTCCATCCTCCTCTCCTCCTTAATGTATCCCATCTCCCCTTATTTCATCTTTAAATATATTTAATTTTATATTTAATACATGAGGGGAGATGGGGGGGAGGGAATGAGGAGCCCCCTGCTTCGACCTACCTTTTTCAAACGCACAGGATCCAGGAGTACCCGGACGACGAGAGAGGTGACGACCGACTGAGTCAAAGAAGGTCCTAATCGCGTCTGTGGGCCTCAGCGATCCAGTAGTAGAGTAGCCAAAGAGTATCGCGAGAATACACAATCCACACGGGATTTCGCTGTCAACGCCGGCGTGATCTCGCATTGACAGTGAAATCCCGTGTGGATTGCGTATTCTCGCGATACTTGCTCCGAACCCGGAAGTAAGTATTTTTTTAAAAAAAAATTATTTATTTCATTTTTCATTTTTCATTTTTTATTAAAAAGCTTAGGGGGCTGGAGGGAAGGGGCTGGGGGCCGTATACGGCCCCCGGGCCGCCTGTTGGACAGCCCTGTATTACAGTATCCTATAGCTTTGCTTAAAGAGAGCAAAGACAAGTTAAGGGCAAAAAAAACTTTCTGTAATTCTCCTTGCATTGTGAAGACTGCTTTTTTATTCGTGTAGACAAGCCCCAGGATCAGACAAGGGGATGTGGTACCTTTAGGGCACTTAATTCTTGTGTAAATGCATTACTGTTGAGCTATTTATATTTTGAAGGAATTGCATGAGAACAACCCTTCGGGTTTTTCATTCAAAAAGATGATAACTGGAGTTGAAAAGAAAGATACGAGGGCGGGTCAATAAGTCAGTGACTTTTTGAATGAAACACAGGTTTTTGGATTAAAAAATCATTTTATTTTTCAACGCGGTCTCCTTTGAGCTCTATACACTTTGTCCAACTTTCTCCAAATTGTTTTATCCCTTCCAAAAAATAAGATTTGTTGAGGTCATCAAAATAGGTATTTGTTTGTGAGATGATTTCATTGCTGGAGTCAAATCTCTTTCCGCTGAACCATTTCTTCAGGTTTGGAAACAAGAAATAGTCACTTGGGGCTAAATCCGGAGAATAGGGCAGATGAGGGAGCAATTCATATCCCAGTTCATGGATTGTTGCCATGGAAACTGCACATGTGCACCCTTGCTTTGTCCTGCATCGTGAGCAAACGCGGCACCCATCTTGCGGAAAGCTTTGTCATACCCAAGTGATCATTTAAAATTGAAACCACTGAGCCACGTGAGATGCCTGTGGCTTCCACAATCTCTCACACTTTCAACCTCCAATCGGCCAACACCATATTGTGAATTTTTTCAATTGTTTCAGGTGTAGAGACCTCAACTGGGCGTCCAGAACGTTCGGCATCTTCCGTGCTTGTACGGCCACAACAAAATTCAGTAAATCACTTTTTTACCATTGAAATGGATGGTGCAGAGTCACCATAGTATTTATCAAGCTTAGCCTTGGTTGAAGTGATGGTTTTTTTCTGCAAAAAATAATGGTTAATGAGCACACGAAATTCACTTTTTTTCATTTTCTCCTCAAATCACGCAGTAGTCTGCTATCAATGGCTGTCAAACGCAAACTAAACAACGCAGCTTGTTCAAATTTTGACAGGAGTCAACTGACAGATGCCTGTTGACAGGAGCAGTGTTGCCCTTTCAGTTAAGAGACGGGACATTCAAAAAGTCACGGACTTATTGACCCGCCCTCGTAAATGGGGAAGCAACAACCCATTTAAAAGCTTTGCTTCTATGCATGATTTCCATGCTTCTCTCCCCGCCTCCTGCACCTGCTTTTAGTCATTCACATGCCTAGTTTATGTTCAGATGTGCCCTCGGACAGAGAAGGGGGAAAGTGACACATCGCTGCTTAGGTGTTGGCAGATATCTTGACAAGAGGTTCGTTCTGGGCTCAAGTGAGGCAGATGGATGCATCATCATTTCTGCCACCAAGAAGTGCTACTGTTTCTGAACAGTATAATGAACCCTAATGTTATATAATTTAGAGACATATTTTGAAACTCTAGCCAACTATTGCAAATCTTCTGCTAAAACGGCCAAAATTTCATAAACAAATACATGAAGATATATTTTTTTCTAGGCTCACCATTAAATCTCACCAAAAGTAGAAATTAAATTTGGAATGTTTAGTTCTCTTAAAGGGAATAATGGTATAAAACAGTTGGTAGTTAAGGTAAAGGTTTTTCCCTGACATTTAAGTCCAGTCGTGTTTTTACTCTGAGGGTTGGTGCTCATCTCCATTTCTAAGCCAAAGAGCCGGCGTTGTCCGTAGACACCTCCAAGGTCATGTGGCCAGCATGACTGCATGGAACGCCATTACCTTCCCGACAGAGCGGTACCTACTCCGATCTTCAAGACACCGATCTTCAAGAAAGGATCCAGAGGTGATCCAGGAAATTATAGACCAGTCAGTCTAACCTCAGTTCCAGGCAAAGTGATGGAAACCATTATTAAAGAAAAAATTACTAAGCACATAGAAGAACAGGCATTGCTGAAGGAAAATCAACATGGTTTCTGCAAAGGCAAATCACGTCTTACTAACTTGATAGAATTCTTTGAGGGTGTAAATAAACACATAGATAAAGGGGACCCAGTCGATATTGTTTACCTTGACTTTCAAAAGGCTTTTGACAAAGTCCCTCACCAAAGGCTCCTAAATAAGCTCTTCAGCCATGGAATCAGAGGACAGGTCTTGTCCTGGATTGGAACCTGGCTAAACTGTAGGAAACAACGGGTGGTAATAAACGGACATTTCTCTGGGTGGAAAGAGGTGAGAAGTGGCGTACCCAAGGTTCAGTTTTGGGTCCGTTACTTTTAATTTATTAATTAATGATCTGGATGTAGGAGTGAATTCTGAGGTAGCAAAGTTTGCAGACGACACTAAATTGTTCAGGGTAGTTAAAAATGAAACTGATTGTAAAGAGCTCCAGAAAGATCTCTCGAAATTGAGTGAATGGGCAACAACGTGGCAAATGCATTTTAACCTAAACAAGTGTAAAGTCATGCACATCGGGGCAAAGAACCCCAACTACACCTACCAATTGATGGGGTCAAAGCTTTCCGAGACAAACCAGGAAAGGGGTCTTGGGGTTTTGGTGGACAGCTCAATGAAGATGTCAACCCAGTGCGCAGCAGCAGTGAAAAAAGCAAATTCTATGCTAGGCATGATCAGAAAGGGAATCGAAAATAGGTCGGCAAATGTTGTATTACCTCTCTACAATTCTATGGTGAGGCCACATTTGGAGTACTGTGTACAATTCTGGTCACCGCACCTCAAGAAGGATATAACGGAACTGGAAAAGGTACAGAAAAGGGCAACAAGAATGATCCAAGGGATGGAGCGGCTCCCTTATGAAACCAGGTTGCAATGCCTTGGTCTTTTCAGCCTTGAAAGACGGCGTCTAAGAGGTGACTTGATCGAAGTGTATAAAATCATGCATGGGATAGAAAAGGTGAATAAAGAAAAATTATTTTCTTTGTCACAAAACACTAGGACTAGAGGGCACTCCCTGAAGCTCCAAGGTAGGAAAATTAGGACTAATAAAGGGAAATATTTCTTCACCCAGAGGGTCATTGGGTTATGGAACTCACTTCCAGAGGAGGTTGTGACAGCTGTCAGCCTGAACAACTTCAAGGCAGGATTAGACAGATTCATGGATACCAAGTGTATCGGTAGTTACTGAAAAGGACATTCAAGTGCCACCTCTGTGTTGATGGAGGCAGGCAGGATTTTCCCCGGGTACTAGTTGTGGGGGTCGGGAGCAGGTCAGGGTTTTGCCCTCCCTTCTGCTCGAGATCCCCGTGTACAACTGGTGGGCCACTGTGTGATACAGAATGCTGGACTAGATGGGCTGAGGTCCGATTCAGCATGGCTCTTCTTATGTTCTTATGTACTCACATTTGCATGCTTTCGAACTGCTAGGTTGGCAGAAGCTGGGGCTGACAGTGGAAGCTCACATCGCTCCCTGGATTCAAACATGCGACCTTTCATCAACAAGTTTAGCAGCTCAGCAGTTTAACCCACTGCACCACAGCCCAGTTGGTAGCTGTGTCAAATCCCACTGATTTCCTCAGTGTAAATAGAACTCTAGTGGTTTCTCCCACCAGAAGAATGCTGTATTCTTGTATTCTCTTCCATCTGAAATGAGCTATTTTGTGTGAAACTACATATTGTAATTTCACCCTATTCCACAATAACATAACTCTAAGGCCGCTTCTACACTGCCCTATATCCCAGGATCTGACCGCTGATTATCTGCTTTAAACTGGATTATATCTGTCTCCACTGCCAGCTAATCTGGGATAAGCAGATAATCTGGAATCAGATCCTGGGATATAAGGGTAGTGTGGAAGGGGCCTGAAAATAAATTATACACTGCCATATAATCTAATTATCAAAGCAGATAATCCACATTATCTGCTTTGAACTGGGTTATGTGTCTACACTCCGATATAATCCAGTTCAAAGCAGAAGAACTGGATTTGATATGGCAGTGTAGAAGGAGCCTGGGGGCCCTTTCACACAGCCATATATGCCAGAATATCAAGGCAGAATAACCCACAACAGGGCTGACCAACTGGTGGCCCGGGGGCCGTATAAGGCCCCCCAGCCCCTTCCCTGTGGCCCCCTAAGCTTTTTAATAAAAAATAAAAAATAAATAAATAAATTACATTATAATATTTTTAAAATTACCCACTTCTGGGTTCCGGGCAAGTATCACGAGACTACGGAAGCCACACGGATTCGCTCTCAACGCGAGATCACGCCTGCGTTGAGAGAAAATCCGTGTGGCTTCCGTGGTCTCGCGATACTCCTGTTGCCGAAATCTCGGCTACTTAATCCCTGCGGCCCACGCAGACGCGATTTGGACCTTCTCGGCTACTGCCTCGGCCGGTCGTCGCCTCTGCTCGTGGTCCGCTACTCCTGGATCCTGCACGTTTGGGAAGGTAGGCTAACCTTTATGTTATTATTATGTAATTGTGTATGGATGCCCCCTATGTATTCCCCCCCTGCATTTCCCCTTAGTAAAAGATTATATTTGCTTGTATGGATGCCTCTTATGAATTGTAAGTAAATTGGAGTTGGGGGAGGGGCGGGGGCGGGGTGGAGCCAGGGCGGGGGCGGAGCCGGGGGGACCCTTCGGCCCCCCAGGTCATCAGTGACTGGAATTCAGGCCCCTGGGCCGGTAGAAGTTGGACAGCCCTGACCCACAATATCTGCTTTGAACTGGAATATCTGAGTCTACACTACCGTGTGTGTGTGTGTATGTAAGAGGCCTGAGTCTTGCTTCAGATAATGCCCATACAGTACATGTATACCTCACTTAACAAAGTCAATGTATTCCTGGCCATTATTTGGTACCGATGATAGAAACAATATGGAAAGAATAGAGCTAGATCTTGCACCACAAAAAGAACTAGCAAGTCAATATGTTTCAGAAAACTTTTTATTCAAACTAACAATATACACATGTGAAATGAAACAATAGGTCAGACCAGCTGCACAAAGATAATGTCCCCCCATTTTTGTAAAATTAGGCAATGGTTTTGCAAGGGTTTTTTTCCGCTTTTATCTGTATACCTTTAAAAAGCGGAATGTTTGTATGTATGTGTGCGGAGGGCGGAAGGGCAGGAGGGCGGGAGGGCGGATATGTGGCAGCCACTTTCACAGGCCACAGCGACCAGCGCGGGTGATGGACCTGCACCAAACCTGGTACACATAACCCCCCTAACCCCCTTTACGTACTGGTGCGGTTCGGGGGACATGACCCACGGATTATGGGATTTGTAGTACTTTCAAACACTTTGGTTCCCACAGACCACTGAGGCCACCAAAAAGGACCAATACAGACCACACATAGCACACACTGCCCCCATGACCCACTCTACGTCCTGGTGCAGTTTGGAGGAGGGTGGGCCATAGATGATGGGACTTGAAGTACCTCTACTCACTTCCCAAGTTCCCTGCAACCCTCATCCAATCACTGATCGAGACCAAACTTGGCATACATAACCCCTATGACTGCCTTCACGTCCTGGTGAGGTTTGGGGGAGGACTGACAATGGATGATGGGATTTGTAGAACTTTCACACCCCTCTGTTCCCACAGACCACTGTGGCCCCCAACAAACACTGATAAAGACCACACTTGGCACACAGAGCCCCAGTGACCCACTCTACATAGTACTGAAGTTTGGAGGGGGCCAGAATATGGATGATGGGACTTGCAGTACCTTCCCTCACTTTCCAAGACTGCTAAAAACCTAATCCTATGACTAATCAACACGAAACCTGCCACACGGAGCCCTCATGACCCACTCTACATCCTGGTGCAGATCGGAGGAGGGTGGACCATGGATGATGGGACTTGAAGTTCCTCTACTCACTTCCCAAGTCCGCTGCGACCCTCATCCAATTACTGATCGAGACCACACTTGGCACACATAACCCCCATGACTGCCTTCACGTCCTGGTGAGGTTCGGGGGAGGACTGACAATGGATGATGGGATTTGTAGTACTTTCACACCCCTCTCTTCCCACAGACAACTGCGGCCCCCAACAAACACCGAGAAAGTCCACACTTGGCACACAGAGCCCCAGTGACCCACTCTACATCCTACTGACGTTTGGAGGGGGCCAGAACATGGATGATGGGACTTGCAGTACCTTCCCTCACTTTCCAAGCCTGCTACAAACCTAATCCAATGACTGATCAACACCAAACCTGGCACACAGAGCCCTCATGACCCACTCTACATCCTGGTGCTGTTTTGTGTGAGACGGACCACGGATGATGGGACTTGAAGTACCTTCACTCACTTCCTAAAAACAATGCAACCCTCATCCATTCACCAATACAGACCAATCTTAGCACACAGAGCCCCCATGACCCAATCTACATCCTACTACACTTTGGGGGAGGGTGGACGAGAGATGATGGGACTTCCACTACCTTCAGTAATTTCATTATACCACTGCAACTCCCAATAATGATGGATCAAGACCAAACTTGCCACACAGAGCCCCCATGACCCACTCTACATCCTGCTGCACTTCTCAAATGACCTGGGCACCGCCGGGTCCCCAAGCTAGTGATTTATAAAATTGAATAGCTCTAGCTGACTGTGCTTATCAGGCTAAAAGTGGTCAATTGAGTCATCAAAAGTTCCCATGGGGATCATTTTGGCCACCCTATAGACTTGCTCTCAGAAACCCCTCTAGCACAGGGGTGCTCACACTTTTTCAGCATGCGAGCTACTCTTAAAGCAACCAAGTCCAAAAGATCTACCTGCCCCCGCTGCCGTGTGCTCCCGCGTGCTCCCGCCACCGCGCGTGCTGCTGCTGCTGCTGTTTTCTGCCCGCGCAGCGCTTCTTCTGCCTGCAGGGCATTGCAGGAAGGAGAAAGCATGAGGCGGGGCATCCAAAGGGAGTGCTCCGCCCTGCCTGTCTTGCCAGCAACGGAGGCTGCACAGCTGCTTCTGGATGAGAGAGAGGCAGGGCGCTCCCTCCAGAGGCCCCGCCTCGTGCTTCCTTCTTCCTGCAATGCCCTGCAGGCGAAAGGAGCACCGCGAGAGCAGAAGCCAGCAGCAGGAGCGTGCATGCTCGCAGGGAGTGCGCGCGCATGGCAGGAGCACCCCATCCGGCTGGTGAGGCCCGAAGATCACCTGGAAGAGGGCTGAAGATCTACTACCATGTTTCCCCGAAAGTAAGACAGCGTCTTACTTTCTTTCCCCCCCGAAAAGTCCCCCTACGTCTTACTTTCGGGGTACGTCTTATATAAACTAAGACGTACCCCGTCGCCACGCCCACGCCGCCGCCACCGTCACGCCGCCGCTGCCACAACCGGCCCCATCAGCCGCGGCACACCTCCGCAGCGCAGCTTTCTGTGCGGCCGGCGGCCGGCGGCACACGCGCAGGAACGTCTACAGGCACCTCTTGCTCTCTTCCCCCCCTTCCTTGGGCGAAGGAAGGGAGGGGGAAACTCTGAGGCGTGGCGAGCGGCGGCGCGTCACTCTGGCGCCGCCGCCCCACGCCTCTTGCTCTCTTCCCCTCCCTTTCTTCGTTCAAGGAAAGGAGGGGAAGAGAGCAGAGGCGTGGCGCGGCGCAGCGTCAGAGTGACGCGCCGCGCCCGCCACGCCTCTTCTCTCTTCCCCTCCTTCCTTGGACGAAGAAGGAGGGGGAAGAGAGCAAGAGGTGCCGCGTCAGAGAGACCTGGCAGAAAGGTGCGCCGTGGAGGTGTGCCGCGGCCGATGGGCCAGTTGCGGCGGCGGCGTGGCGAGAGTCTGACTTACTTTGAGTACGGCTTATATTAGCCGACCCCTGACACCCCCGATACGTCTTACAATCGGGGGTGTCTTACTATCGGGGAAACACGGTAGTAGCTCGCAAGCTACCTAATGAGCACCCCTGCTCTAGCACAATGATGGCAGGACAAAAGCACTTATTAATTGGGTTTACTGTGCGGCATCGCAGTAAGCCCCATACTCACTAGGCCTGTTTGATTTAAAAAATGGTTCAAAACCCGTTTCGGATGTCGGGGGCGCTGGTGGTTCGGATATAAAGCCAATTCCGATTTTCACAGAAAAAAAGTTCAAAACTGTTCAAAACTTCCGAGACTTCCGAATCCTTCGTTAATGGTTTCAAAGTGTTATTTCCTGTTTCATTGGGTGGTCTTTACTTTGAAAGTAGTTGTTTTATTCCAGAAAAGGGGGGCGGGGAAGCAAAGGGAAGAAATCCGCATCCAAACTAGGATGTTTAACCCAGTTTGGATGTGGCTCTACTTCAGGTCTGACGTGGGAGGGAAGGATGTCCGCATCCAGACTGGGTTAAACACGGCTCTCCCCCCAGGTCTGACGCGGGAGGGAAAGGAAACGAAGGGGCTCTCCCCCCAGGTTCAGCTCTCCTACAGGCCGCGCCATGCCCCTCCCCCTCCCCCTCCCCCCAGGTTCAGCTCTCCTACAGGCCATGCCATGCCCCTCCCCCTCCCCCCAGGTTCAGCTCTCCTACAGGCCGTGCCATGCCCTCCCCCTCCCCCAGGTTCAGCTCTCCTACAGGCCGTGCCATGCCCCTCCCCTTCCCCAGGTTCAGGTCTCCTACAGGCCGCGCCATGCCCCTCCCCTTCCCCCAGCTTCTGCTCTCCTACAGGCTGTGCCATGCCCCTCCCCTCCCCCAGGTTCAGCTCTCCCTACAGGCCGTGCCATGCCCCTCCCCTCCCCCAGGTTCAGCTCTCCTACAGGCCGTGCCATGCCCTCCCCCCTTCCCCAGGTTCAGGTCTCCTACAGGCCGTGCCATGCCCCTCCCCCTAGGGGCACCTCTCCTACAGGCCGTGCCATGCCCCCCCCCTCCCCCAGGTTCAGCTCTCCTACAGGCCGTGCCATGCCCCTCCCCTTCCCCAGGTTCAGCTCTCCTACAGGCCACGCCATGCCCTCCCCCACCCCCAGGTTCAGCTTTCCTACAGGCCGTGCCATGCCCCTCCTCCTCCCCCCAGGTTCAGCTCTCCTACAGGCCGCGCCATGCCCCTCCCCCTCCCCCCAGGTTCAGCTCTCCTACAGGCTGCGCCATGCCCCCCCTCCCCCAGCTTCAGCTCTCCTACAGGCCGCCATGCCCTCCCCCTCCCCAGGTTCAGCTCTCCTACAGGCCGTGCCATGCCCCTCCCCCCCCCCCCAGGTTCAGCTCTCCTACAGGCCACGCCATGCCCCTCCCCCTCCCCCCAGGTTCAGCTCTCCTACAGGCCGTGCCATGCCCCTCCCCCCCCCCCAGGTTCAGCTCTCCTACAGGCCGTGCCATGCCCCTCCCCCTTCCCCCAGGTTCAGGTCTCCTACAGGCCGTGCCATGCCCCTCCCCCTTCCCCCAGGTTCAGCTCTCCTACAGGCTGTGCCATGCCCCTCCCCCTCCCCCCAGGTTCAGCTCTCCTACAGGCCGCGCCATGCCCCTCCCCTTTCCCCCAGGTTCAGCTCTCCTACAGGCCGTGCCATGCCCCTCCCCCTTCCCCCAGGTTCAGCTCTCCTACAGGCCACGCCATGCCCCTCCCCCCCCCCAGGTTCAGCTCTCCTACAGGCCATGCTATGCCCCTCCTCCTCCCCCCAGGTTCAGCTTTCCTACAGGCCGTGCCATGCCCCTCCCCCCAGGTTCAGCTCTCCTACAGGCCGTGCCATGCCCCTCCCCCTCCCCCCAGGTTCAGCTCTCCTACAGGCCGCGCCATGCCCCCCTCCCCCAGCTTCAGCTCTCCTACAGAGGAGCATGAGCGGTGGATGGGCTTCAGTGGGCGGGGCTCCTCCCCCACGCGGCTTCAGCGAGCGAGGGGCGAGAGTCATGGTGGGAGTCATGGCGGATTGGAGGCTGGCTGGGGAAATGGCCGAAGGAAGCGGCGCCCCGGTCCCTTCTTCTTTTTCTTCGCCTCTGCCTGGCCCTTCCTCCTCCTCCAAGCAGCAGGAGTTCAGCAGGAGGGGGAGGAAGGGGGCAGAGAGCTTTCTCGCGGCACAGCAGGAGGTCCGTCACGGCACACTAGTGTGCCACGGCACACTGGTTGAGAAAGACTGTTCTAGAACAATTATATCCTAACGTTTCGCCCACATCTATGGCAGGCATCCTCAGAGGTTGTGAGGACTGTTGGAAACACAGCAAGTGGGACCAATTGCAACATTCACACCTGCCTCAGGCAGATAAGGGTTTTTTTCCCCCTAACCTGAGCATTCCACAGATATATAAAACCCTATTTGCCTAGTTTCCAACAGACCTCACAACTACTGAGGATGCCT
>JARBWK010000511.1:0-29738 GCA_030556195.1 Anolis apletophallus | reverse complement strand
GGATGTGGAAGCAAAGGATATCGATGGAACTAGCGATGGAACTGGCGAAAAGGACTTCGACAGAAGGGTAATTTCCCCTCCCCCTTCTCTCTCACTACCTTTGTTTGTTTGGGGTTTTTTTTAGCTCTTGAGCTCCTATATGAAATCTCGTTCCTGAAATTGTACGGAACCTTGTTTCTTTTTTTTTTTTTTTTTTTTTTAAATACTTTATTGATTTTCATAAAAAGAAATAGTAGCTTGTATACACAAAGATTGGTAGAGGCTGTGCTCTGCCATAACATATAAAACAAAGAAGGCTGAATTCGGCATGAGAAATACAGAAAGGGGATTCCAATAAGGGGGGGTGGTGGTGCAGGGGTTGGGTTGTAAAGAGGGGATTATAGGAAAGCGGTGAAAGAGTTAAAAAGATGGAGAATACAGGTCACAACGTTTCAGGAAATGTTGTTAACATTAGTTTTTAACATTTTTCAGTTCTTCCTTGAGAGTCACCCAGATTCCTATGTTGGGAGAGAGTAAAGAATGTCTTAAGAAAAAAAAGATATATACATATTTACTTTATGTTATCATCACATTTGCAACTTAAATTCATTTTTACACAGCTATCCCGATTTTTCCTTTTCTAGAGCTTCTAGACTGTTAGGTCCAAATCAATATTATAATTTTTTTTTATAGTAACTTGTGAACAGTTCATAATTTTTTATATGTTTGTTTCCATTCTTGGGATTTTCCCTTAGTCTATCAGTTAATTTCTCCATTTGTATAGTATCAATTATCTTTGACAGCCATTCTTCTTTAGTTGGATTTTTTCCCGATTTCCAATACTCGTTCCTGAAATTGTATGGAACCCTGTTTCTAAATTGGTATCCAAAAGGCACCACAACCAGCTGGGAAGCTTAATGGGAGTCCAAAAATGCAGGAGCTAAGCCTACCAAAAGCACCACCCACTGGCTGGGATGAGTGAAAGGCTTGTGAAATATGAAAACTTTATTTTACAGACTTTCTTTACACAGGACTGACTTTAGAGACTAGAGTGGAATATAGAGATTTTCTTCATTTTACCTGGAATTTAATAGACTCATTTCTTCAATTAAGAAGGTGACTGAGATTGTTTTCTTATGCCAAAGACCAAAAAGTATATCAAAGCTGGATATATATGTGAATGGCCATATTCGAGCCTGACAACTTGATCAAGATTTTACTGAAGACTATATCCTTTTTCAAGTTAAATGATTTCTGTTGTTGAATTGTTAAAGTGGTTATTGTCACCATTTAGTCTTGATTGCTAGCTTGATAAGGTTTCATTTGTTTGTGCCATTTTAGTCAAGTGTTTAAAACCGTGTTTTAAGAAGGAGACGGAGATGATGTTATTCACAGCTTGATGCTACACCCCATTACAACAGAATGGGAAAAGGATACCCTCCACCAATTGGTAAATTCCATTGCAAAAAGATTGCAAGCACAGGACTGTTGGGTATGTTATTTGCAAATGGCCCAGCTTTTGTTCATCAGATAATTCATTCCCTAGCCCAATTGTTAGGGGTGACCTGGAATAGGACATTGAAAGACATTTTAGCGAAAATGTGTCAAGAAACTGATTTGAATTAGGTCCAAGAGCTTTCCATGGCATTGTTAAAGATTAGATGTACACCTACACGTGTTTATTTATTTATTTTTTATTTATTTGCCATGCTTCTATACCGCCTCTCTCAGCCCGAAGGCGACTCAAGGCAGTGAACAAGCGGCAACAAGTGCCCATATACAATACATCACAAGAGAAAAACAGTCATATAAAAACATATAAAATTAACAGTTAAAAACTACAAAATATAAATCTCAGCTCCACAATCTTAAAATCGGTTTCCGTTTCGTCGTCATAGTAATCCTTGATCTCGATTAAAGTTTGTCTGCGAATGCTTGCTCGAAAAGCCAAGTCTTGACTTTCTTACGAAATGTCAGGAGGGAGGGGGCCGATCTGATGTCACTAGGAAGGGAGTTCCAAAGCCAAGGAGCCACCACTGAGAAGGCCCTGTCTCTCGTCCCCGCCAGGCGTGCCTACGAAGCAGGCGGGATCGAGAGCAGGGCCTCTCCGGATGATCTTAAGCATCTTGATGGTTCATAGGGAGAGATGCGTTCAGACAGGTAAGTTGGACCAGAACCGTTTAGAGCTTTAAAGGCCAAAACCAGCATTTTGAATTGTGCCCGGTAGCAAACTGGTAGCCAGTGGAGCTGGCACAACAGAGGAGTTGTACGCTCCCTGAGTGCCGCTCCTGTTATCAACCTGGCTGCTGTCCGTTGGACCAACTGAAGCTTCCAAGCAGTCTTCAAAGGCAGCCCCATGTAGAGAGCGTTGCAGTAATCTATACGGGATGTAACCAGAGCATGGACTACCGTGGCCAAGTCAGACTTCTCAAGGTACAGGCGCAGCTTGGGATTGTCACCTTATAAATTGATGTCAGGAAAAAAACCTTTGGAAATAAAACCTTTGAGGGGGATCTGGCAGGACTGGAAAAAGGAAATGATGAAGGAAGTATCATTATATTGGTGTGTTGTGTTGTCCTTTCCCCGTTACTGTTCTGCATTCTTTCTCCCCAGGTGATACCATGTGGTTAAAAGACTAGAAACTTGGCCCATTGAGATCAAAGTGAGAAGGGCCATGTGATGTTCTTCTGAGCACCGCGAGCTAGGGGGAAAAGCCTTGGATCCATTATACTTGAATCTAAAGAGATACTACTGGAGATAAGCCAATTAAATAGCAGATAGACTATGACCCAGGTGGACTATGACCCAGAGGACCCACTGAAGATACGCCTGACAAAGGTTGCTGCAGGCGCGCCGAAAGGAGGTCCAGCCAAAGATGACCTTGACGAGGAAGGAGAGTCAGCATCGTGAGGGTCACTTGCCTGGGGACAGGCTGATCGAAAGCCACCCCGAAGAAGGAGGGGTAGACTTCCGAGAGTCACCCAAAAGGCATGGACTTGTGGACTTGGGAATGGGCGGTTTGGGTTTTCTGTATATTGTATAGTTTTGTTTTGGCTCCCCTGGTGGTGTAAGGAGATTCTTTGCAGGCCTCCACCAGAGAGCAAAATTGATAAGGCTGATCAGTAAAATGTGCTTATATGTTTCAGATAGTACACTGGTACATGCACATCCAAAACAGTAGAGTCATTCTCAACCCTACCTTTAAAAACCAAGGATCCTCAAATAACACTAGGAGGATTGCAGTTAAAAATTCAGGGCCCTCCTAAGATTTTCTCAGCAGTGCCGGAGGGACTCAATTACATTCCAGCTCGAGACGTATCTAAGCAACTTTGCCTGCAAAATGGTGCACAAAATCGCTGCCCTGAGTTGCCGAGTCGTCAGGGATCTCCTTGACCACAGGCGGAGCGGAGGAGCTCCCCTACAATCCGGAACAACTCTGATGGCCTGTTGGCTGCAGACGCTATGCGGGCAGTCGAGAAAGCTTTCTCGGCTGCCCGCAGAGCCACGGAGTAGCCCGTGCTCGGTCAGAGACGTCACGGGATTTTCTCCAGATGCACTCTAGACCCCTTCTCGTGCGTTTCATCACTGCCAACTCCTCAGAGAACCAAGGAGTTGGTGCGACTCTACACGAGAGAGTCAAATCGCCCTGGACATCTCGCTGTTGTAGCGATCAACCAGAGCATCGACAGGATCGTCTGTCTCCAGGACAGGAAGATCCTCAAGAGACCTCAGGAATTCATCTAGATCCATAAGTCTCCTGGGGCAGACCATCTTAATAGATCCACCACCCTTGCGGAAGTTGGAGCTCACGGTGAGGCTCAAACTGATCAGATGGCGGTCAGACCATGACAACGACGGAAGAATGTTTTGCTCTTCCACTTTGACCACACCACCGTCCACAATAAAAACTAGGTCAAGAGTGTGACCCGCCTGATGCATGGGACCAGATACGACTTGAGACAGCGCCATGGTCGTCATGGCAACCATGAAGTCCAGAGCTGCACCTGTTAGCGTGGTCTCTGCATGAATATTGAAGTCTCCCAGAACTATAAGTTGCTGGGAGACTAAGGCCAAATGTGGGACCATTTCCACTAGCTCCGGCAGGGAAACTGCAGAGTCGCGGGGTGGACGGTACACCAGCAGAATCTGCAAACTGTCTCTGGTTCCCACCTCTCAGCGGCTTTTGATACCATTGACCATGGTCTCCTTCTGGGCTGTCTCTCCACGATGGAGCTTGGGAGCACTGTCTTACAGTGGCTCAGGTCCTTCCTGGAGGGACGGACCCAGGTGCTGGTGCTGGGGGACTCCTGTTGAACGCCCTGTCCGGCGGCCTGTGGGGTCTCTCAGGGCTCAATTCTGTCCCCCATGCTGTTCAACATTTATATGAAACTGCTGGGAGAAATCATCCGGAGTTTTGGAGTGTGATGACAAATTTATGTGGCCGACACCCAACTCTATTACTCCTTTCCACCTAATGCCAAGGATGCTACTCTGGTCCTGAACCAGTGTCTGTCTGGATGAGGGCCAACAAGCTGAAAATAAATCCAGCCAAGATAGAGGTACTCCTGGTCAGTCAAAAGGCGGGTTGAAGTGTGGGGTTGGATGGGGTCACACTCCCCCTGAAGACACAGGTGCGCAGCCTGGGGGTGCGCCTGGACTCATCACTGACCCTGGAACCCCAGATGGTGGCCAGGAGCGCCTTTGCCCAATTCAAGTTTGTGCAAAAGCTGCGCCCATACCTCGAGACACCAGATCTGGCCATGGTAGTCCATGCCTTAGTCACATCCCGCTTGGACTACCGCAACGCTCTCTACATGGGGCTGCCTTTGAAGATGGTCCAGAACAGGGGTGTTCATTACGCCGATCGTGATCGACTGGTCGATCACAGCTAGGGTTCCCATATGTCCCGTATTGTATGGGACGTCCCTTTTTTTGGCGGATGCTGGGAAGAGAACTTGCTTGCCTTTCCCCTGCTTGCTGCTTCCCAGTGCCGCCGCTCTGCTGTGAAGAAGCCTCGCCTCTCCACTGGTCTCCTGCCTGCGGCCGCCATGTTTCCTGTGGGTGGAAGTCACGTCCAGTGAGAGGGGCCGGCTCTGAGCAGGAGGGCTCGGGCGACGCCTTTCCCTGTGAGCTCAGCTCACTTCCGGAGGAGGGAAAGGGCCCCAGACTTGAGAGAGAAAAAGCACGGGAGGAAGTGGCAGAAGGAAGGAGAAAGAGGAAGCCTTGGGGGGGGGGGGGGGAGGGGCGGCTCAGCTGAGGCCCGAGTGTGTGAGTACCTTTGTATTTCTCCAGGGTATTATTTTGCTGTCTTTATTATATACTAGCTGAACCCGGCACGCGTTGCTGTGCCCTATGTTGGTGATGTGAGAATGTCAGGGTATGTATGTTGTGGAAGTGATGTATGTTTGTTGTGTGTAGTGCCATGTGTCTCTCTCTCTCTCTCTCTCTCTGTGTCTCTCAGTCTATCTCTCTCTGTGTCTCTCTTTCTCTCCTTATCTACCTATCTCTCTCTCTATAACTTCCTGTGTCTGTCTGTCTGTCTCTCTCTCTGTATCCCTATCCTTATGTATCACTGTCTCTCTCTCTGTATATTAGTCTCCATCACACACTCTCTCTATCTCTCGCTTTCTCTGTGTCTCTCTATCTCTCTGTACTCACTCTGTCTGTATCACCCAGTCTTTATCTATCTATCACTCACTCTCTCTATCCCTATCTATCATTCCCTCCGTCCCTCTATATCTCCCCCCCCTCTGTCTCCCTCTCTCTCCCCCTCTCTCTCCTTCTCCCCCTCTCTCTCCCTCTCTGACTCCCCCTTCTCTGTCTTAGTGTCTCATTCCCCCTCTGTCATACCCTCTCACTCTCTCTCTCTGTCATTTCCCCCTCTTTTGATATTCCTCTCTCTTTCTCTCTGTCTTTCAACCCCCTCTGTCTTTCTCACTCTCTCTCTCTCTATCAGTCACCTTCTCTCTCTCCGCCCGGGTGCTGCGGCTGGTGTCGTCGTCCCTCCTCCTCTGTTGCCTCGGCCTCCTCGCCCGTCTCCCTGCCGTTCCTGGCCCCGGCCCGCTCGGGCGCCACCGGGACTACCTGGGAAGCGAGCGAGGAGGCCGCGGAAGAGCCAGCCACAACACCGGCCACACCTCCTGGGGTCCAGCCGCGGCCCCCGGGGCTGACAGGCCCTCGACAACACTGGAGGACGCTTAAGAGGAAGCACAGGAGCCAGGAACGGCGCCGCCCGCGCATTTCCCATCCCGGAACAGTCCTGGGGTGGCGAACTACACTTCCCAGAAAGCCCCGCGGCCGGAAGTAGGCCAGCGTGGCCTTTTGGGAAGTGTAGTTCGCGCCCCCAGAGCTGCTCCGAGATGGGGGACGTGCAGGCGCCGCCGTTCCTGGCTCCTGTGCTTCTTCTTAAGCGTCCTCCAGCGTTGTCGAGGGGCTGCCTGCTGGACCCAGGAGGTGTGGCCGGTGTTGTGGCCGGCTCTTCCACGGCCTCCTCGCTAGCTTTCCTGGTGGTCCCGGTGGTGGCTGAGCGGGCCGGGGGCCGGGAATGGCAGGGCGACGGGCGAGGAGGCCGAGGAGGAGGGGGCGACGACACCAGCCGCAGCACCCGGGCGGAGGAGCGGTGCGCGGGTCCGTTAGCCCCTGGATGGCGACGAAGGGGGTCGAGAAGGTAGCGGAGGAGGCGGGAATGGCGCGGGCGGCGCGACCCGGCTCTGTGAGGCGGCGGAGGAGGTGGTTAGGGTGCTGGCGGTTTGGCTGCGTTGGTCCCGGTGAGTGAGGAGAGGGGGCGACGGGATGGGTTGGTGGGTTGCTGAGTGCGCCTGCGCGACTGTTCTCCCTCTCGCCTGCGCTCGCAGCCAGTGTAGAATGGGATGTAATGGGCGGTTTTTGGGGGCCGTTTTTGGGGGTGTAGAAAGGTAGGGAGGTGGGTTTTTTTGTGCCAGAAATGTTCCTACAGGCCTGGGGGAATGTGTTGGGTGGGTTTAGTGGTTGGGGGGCCTCTAGTTTTCCCGTCCATAAGCGTCAAAAACGGACGCTCTCTTTTTATATATATAGATAACGTATATACCCGAGTTTTTCAGCCTCTTTTGTATAGATTTATGTTATTATAGACTTTTGTCTGACTACGTGTAGTTTAACTTATTGATGTCAGGTATAATGATGTTAGGCTTTAATTTGCTATTAGGTTATAATGTTGCTTTAATATGTGTTTCTGGGATTTTATGTTAGTATCCTGTGTTTTATGTAGGCACTGAATGTCTGCCATTGTTACGTTGGAATCCGCCCTGAGTCCCTGTGGGGAGAGAGATAGGGCAGAGTACAAATAAAGTTGTTTATTATTATTATTATTATATTATTGAAACACAACAAGGTTAGTACACAGCAAACAAGATCACAAATCTGGCTGCTGTATTGGATCACATGTCGGACAGTTTCCAAGTGTCTATGACTATGTGATGTATCGGTGAATAATGTGCACAGATCCCAGGAGGGTGGCCTTTTGCAGCTGACAGGTGGTAATTTTGTCAGCACCGATTGTGTTTAAATGCAGGCCAAGGTCTTTGGGCACTGCACCCAATGTGTCGATCACCACTGGGATCACCTTGACTGGCTTGTGCCAGAGTCGTTGCAGTTCAATCTTTAAATCCTCGTATCGTGTCAGCTTTTCCAGTTGTTTCTCTTTAATCCTGCATATTATTGTTATTATTATTTTATTACGATGGGACCTTGGCTGGAAGGGACCCCAATGGCCACTCGGCCCACCCCACTGCATCACTCGGCCTTTCCTGAGAGAGATCTTTACATCTGTTCGTCTAATCATATGCTCCAGTTTTGGTTCTCAAGTGCCAGCAAAGCTGCTTATGGATTTTCTCAAAGAGTTCCCATAATTACAAATAATTACAAATTCAATGCCTCAATTAAATAAATATTCGGTTCAAAATCGAGACGAGGCGAGATGAAAAGCAATTAAAACATAGACATATCCAAAAAGATGTCCCATTGAGGAGGAAGAGGAGAGGCTTCCTTTCTGCTGCTCTGGAGACTAAGGGACAACGGAGCCAGGAGTTCAAACAGCAGGAAGGGAGGAAGGGATGGATGGAGGAATGAAGTAAGGAAGGAGGGAGAGAAGGAAAGGATCTGGATTGTGGGTCTGGGGCCATTTCCAAAAAAGGAAAAAGCTGCCAAAAAGGGGAAATAGATCAGGAGCTTCTGGTGCTTCCGTAATTCAGGGAGCAGAGTCAGTCTTTGGAAAGTTGCACAAGACTTGATTCAAAGAGCGACATAACTAGACAGGAAAGTGGACGGAACCTGGCCATCGAAGTAACCGCAGACGCCTTGCCTCTGTCCATGCTCACAGGAGAGGAATGTGGAGGGTTCAGGGGCTGGCCGTGGGCTCAGGAAAAGAGTGGTGTCCCTGGGATGTATCAGCCTAACATGGGAAATATAGGAAGGGGGACTGGCTTCAATCAAAGCAGAAAGGGCTTTCTTAGCCTGCCCTGCAAGGGGTCGTGGGTCCCACATTGTGAAGAGTGGAATGGAGGAAGGAAGGGATGGAGGGAGACATGAAGGAAGGGATTGAGAAAAGCAGGAAGGAGGGAGAGAAGGGAGGGAGGGAGCAAGGAAGGAAGAACGGAAGGGAGGAAGGAAAAGATGGAGGAAGGGAGGAGGGAGAAAAGGAAGAAAGGGAGGGAGGCAGGGGTTAAGAAAAGCAGGAAGGAGAGGAGGGAGGAAGAATGGGAGGAATGAAGTAAGGAAGGAGGGAGAGAAGGAAGGGAAAGAGAGATGAAGGAAGGGATTAAGAAAAGCAGGAAGGAGGGAGAGGAGGGATGGAAGGAGGAATGAAGTAAGGAAGGGGGGAGAGAAGGAAGGAAGGGAGCAAGGAAGGAAGAATGGAAGGGAGGAAGGGATAGAGGAAGTAAGGAAGGAGAGAAGGAAGAAAGGGATTAAGAAAAGCAAAAGGAGGAAGAGAAGGGATGAAGGGAGCAAGGAAGGAAGAGTGGGAGGGAGGAAGGAAGGGATGGATGGAGGAATGAAGTAAGGAAGGAGGGAGGGATTAAGGAAGGGATTAAGAAAAGCCGGAAGAAGGGAGAGAAGGGAGCAAGGGAGGGAGGGATGAAGGAATGGAGGAAGAGGTTAAGAAAAGCAGGAAGGAGGGAGAGGAGGGAGGGATGGAGGAATGAAGGATGGAGGGAGAGAAGGAAGAAAGGGAGGGATGAAGGAAGGGAGGAAAGGATTAAGAAAAGCAGGAAGGAGGGAAAGAAAGGATGAAGGGAACAAGGAAGGAAAAGTGGAATGGAGGGAGGGAGAAAGGAAGGAGAGAAGGAAGGGAGCAAGGAAGGAAGAGTAGATGGGAGGAAGAAAGGGATGGAGGAATGAAGTAAGGAAGGAGGGAGAGAAGGAAGAAAGGGATGGAGAGATGAAGAAAGGGAGGAAGGGATTAAGAAAAGCAGGAAGTAGGGAAAGAAAGGATGAAGGGAACAAGGAAGAAAGAGTGGAATGGAGGGAGGGAGGGAGGAAGGGATGGAGGAAGGAAGAAGAGAAGGAAGAAAGGGAGCAAGGAAGGAAGAGTAGACGGGAGGAAGGAAGGCATGGAGGAAGTAAGGAAGGAAGGAGGGAGAGAAGGAAGAAAGGGAGGGAGGAATGAAGGAAGGGGTTAAGAAAAGCAGGAAGGAGGGAGAGAAGGGATGGAGAAAGGAAGGAAGAGATAGAGGAATGAAGTAAGGAAGGAGAGATTTCTTGCACCGCAAGGTGTTTAGGGAGGGGCCTTAATACGTTCTGTATCAGAAACTAGAGCTGATGTGGTCTCTCCAATGCAATTTCCTAAATCAGAACCCCAATAACCAAACCCAATATAATGTCAACCAAGAACTAATTCGTAAGGCTTTTGGTGCTAATGTTGGAAAGTGGTGCCTGGTCATGTGGCCTCTGGTCAGGTGGTCCCTGGTCCAGTGCATTGATTCACAACCTTTATTTTTGGCAGGGGCCACTCTCCAAGGGGTTATGAATTATTATTGTTATTATTATTATTAAACAAAATCAATAACCCACCTAAGAACATATTAAACAACTGAACAATTCAGATGTCGAATAATTGAAAAGTTACATCAACCTGAAAGACCTGGAGACTGGATCGACATCAAGATCTGCCCTGGTGGGCTTTGAAGGGGAGGTATCACATAGTGGGGCAGATCGCAGAAGAGAAGAAGGCCTTCCTCCTCATTCTCACGCAGAGCATGGCTCCCTTTGGCTGGTGCTAAGGAAAAGTGCCCCCCAATGAGGGAAGAGAACGTGCCCCCAAATATTCCTATCTGCTCACAGACTTTACTCCTATGGGTCTTGGGAAGGAGGAAGATCCAGGGGACAAGGATTCTGAATAAGAACAAGGAAGAGTCACAGCGTGTAGTCAGACCTCCGTATCCACAGGTTTCCATGAGATACATCACATTCCCATACGTTCCATTATTTCAGTTTAAGTAAAAGTAAAGGTTTCCTCTGACATTAAGTCTAGTCGTGTCCGACTCTGGGACTCTGGTGCTTATCTCCATTTCTAAGCCCAAGAGCCGGCGTTGTCCATAGACATCTCCAATGTCATGTGGCCACTCACACGACTGCATGGAGCGCCGTTACCTTCCCGCAGAAGCAGTACCTATTGATCTACTCACATTTGCATGTATTTGAACTGCTGGGTTGACAGAAGCTGGGCCTAGCAGCCAGAGCTTACTCTGCTCACCGGATCCTAACTGGCAACCTTTCAGTCAGGAAGTTCAGCAGCTTCCTGGTTTAACGGGGGAGATTGCCAAAGGGAAGGCCCACTTCCTCATCCTCACGCAGAGCTCTCTTTGGCTGGGGATGAGGAAAGTGCCCCCCAACGAGGGAAAAGAACGTGCCCCCAAATATTCCTAATTTCTCACAGACATTATTCCCATGACCTTTGGGGAGGTGGAAGGTCCAGAGGACACGCTTTGAACTTACAGGATTCTGAATGACAACAAGGAAGAATTGCAGCATGCAGTCAGACGTTCCCATCCACAGGTTTCCATGAGAAACATTGCATCCCCATACGTTCCATTATTTAGTTTAAGTAAGTAAAGGTAAAGGTTTCCTCTGACATTACGTATAGTTGAGCCGGACTCTGGCACTCATGTCCATTTCTAAGCCGGAGAGCCAGCATTGTCCGTAGACGCCTCCCATGTCATGTGGCCACTGGCCATTACCTTATTTATTTTATGTATTTACTGTATTTTTATACCGCCCCTCTCAGCTCGAAAGTGCCTTGAGGCGGTGTACACGAGGAGACAATGCCACAATACAAAATACAACAAACAATTAATACACAACTATATAAAAACAATACAATTAACAGTTAAAATTATAAAATTGTTAAAAAAAAACCCAACCCAAATCTCAGTGTCTCATCAATAGAGTCGATTTCCGTTGCATCGTCATATTAATTCCATAGGTCCCAGTCAGGGGCAGATCTTAGTGGAGGCAAAGTCAGCAGCTGCCTCAGGGCGCCACGTGGCCAAGGGCGCATCCAGGACCGGGTGGGCAGGGCGTGAGGGAAGAGGAGGCAGAAGAGGGTTGGACTTCCCTGCCAGATAAGCCTGCCATACAGCGCGCAGCCGCTCAGTCCTGCTTCCGGCCCCCAGGTAAGGGCAAGGAGGAGGCCATGAGGGCGCCCAGAGGGCACTTAGCCCAATACCCGGGCCCTTGCTCCCCAGAGCAGGCTTGCAAGCAAGGAGGGGCCGGCGGCGCCTCTTGCAAGAAACTCCTCCAGCAGCACTCTTCCTCTGATCGCGCATCTCATCATCATCACCATGGATTTTATGTGTTCCCAACCTAGCCCTATAGCATACATAATATGCAATATTATAGAATAGTATTTAATAATCTATGTATATAATAAAAGTCAGTGTTTGCGGGCGGTGGGTGGTGCGGAGGGAGGAATATGTGCCAGCGTTTCAATTGGCTGCCACTATGGGATTATTTGCATAAAGGACACTGATTGGCTAGCCTCAGAACACCGACACTCTAAGGCACCAGACAGAGGAGACTGGTTGCCACTGAGGGAGAATTTGCATAACGAACTCTGCATGGCCAGCATTCCAACATCCAAAATCTCAAAGGTGCCAGAGACTGCACTTTAAAAAAAGGCTTCCTTGAGCTGATTTAACAAACTAGGCCTCAGCCTGATTTGACAGTAAGGCTTCCTCAACTTCATTTTCCTGACTAGGTCCACAACGATGACAGAACAAGACCAAACTTGGCCCACAGATCCCCCCCAAGATGCACTCTGCATCTTGGTCCAGTTTGAGGTAGGATGCACCATGGATGACGGAAATTGCAGTACTTTAACTCCCTTGCTTAAAGCACAGCGGCCCACACCAATATGTTGTATTATTTATAATATTATTTAATATTACTCCTGAGAAGATAATATAATAGATTATTTGTAATACAATATATATTATTCATATTATTTAATGCCTGTTTAATATTAGTGCTGAGTATATAATGTAATACATTATTTATAATATAATGTATATTATTTGTAATATTCATTGCCTATTTAATGGTAGCACTCTGAATATGATGTATGTCAGGGCTGTCCAACGTCTTTTGGCCCAGGGGCCGGACTTCCAGGCCTTCCAGATCATCTGGGGGGCCGAAGGGTCTGCCCCCTCCCCCAGCTCCGCCCCCTCCCTGCCCCTCCCCTGGCTCCGCCCCTGCCTTGCCCCTCCCCCGGCTCCGCCCCCTCCCCCAGCCGTGACATGCCGGCTTTCTCAGAAGGGCGATTTCGGCTGCTTCGCCCTTCTGAGGAAGCCGGCATGTCACGGCTTTAGGAGGAAGGGGCGAGTCGCGAAGAGAGGCTCCCCCGTAGCTCGTCCCTCCTAAAGCCGTGGCAAGCAGGCCGCCTCAGAAGGGCGAAGCAGCTGAAAGGAAGGGACGAGTTTGCATCGGTTTGCATCGGCGGTTTGCATCGGCGCCGGCGAGAGAGGAAAGAAGAGGGTGGTACAAGGAGGAGGAAGAGAGCTAGCTCCTCCTCCCTGCCCCCTCCTCCTCCCCTCCCTCCGAGCGGCGGCTCGGAGAAAGGGACGGAGGGGGCGGTGCAGGGAGGAGGAGCTGGCTCACTTCCTCCTCCCCCGCCTCCCCCTCCCCCCCCCGGCCGCCATTTTTTTAAAAAAAATATATATATATATATATATATCCATTTATAATATTATATTATTATTAATGTTTAGTACCAGGTATATAATTATAATATATATATGTATATATTATATATTACTATTATTTATAATATTATTTAGTGTTTAGTGCTAGGTATATAATTATAATATTTATAATAAAGTACTGTATGTATTGTTAATAATTTATAGTATTATTTAGTGTTTAGTACAGGTATGTTATATAATATTTATATATTCCATATGGCTACCATCAAGCCAGGAAGTGGGAGATACAGATCCAGGACTTTCTGGGGGGCAAGCTTCAACAACTGTAGCCGCAGAGATTCGGCGGACTCCCCTTACACGTTCTCCCACCCCCCAAATCAGCCTGGCCAAGGACCGGCTGAGCAATGCCTGCACCCCCGCCCTTTTCGGAGGGCGGGTAGGGAGCTGGACACCTAGCCCAGTCGTCTAGGAGGGATGGGCAGGGGCGGGCAATACACGTGATCTCGGGTAGGGGTAACTGGGACGGTAGCCGTAGGTCCTATGAGAGAGAGCGGAGGAGCCGACAGAAGGCTCGTCCTCCCTCTGACCTACGTGCTATCCCGAAGTACGCAGATGGGGAGTTCCCTACTTCCTCTCCTCCAACTCTGATACTGGCCAACGCTAGGTCCGTGCGAAACAAGTCAGCGACCATCAGGGACCTCCTCTTAGAAAGGAGGGCCGACCTTGCCTGTCTCACTGAGACATGGCTTCAGGAAGGCGATGAGGTTATCCTGCACGAGTTAACATCTCCGGGGTTTGTGGCCAGCTATCAGACGAGGACCGAGAGGCGGGGGGGAGGAGTGGCCATCCTCAGCCGAGAATCTATTAATTCCAGGACGATTCCGACAGCGAACATCCCTGGGATGGAGTGTACGGGCCTGGTATGGGATCTGGGTGAGAGTGTAGCCTTCCTGCTGGTGTACCGTGCACCCGACGCACCGGCAGGAAGCCTGCCTAAGCTGCTGGAGGTGGTTGCGGAGTGGGCATTGAGGTTCCCTAGACTTATTGTTCTGGGGGACTTCAATGTCCACGACTACACCACCTCCCCGTCAACTGCAGCCGTGGACCTGGTGTCTACCATGGAGGCACTCGGACTCTCACTATGTAAGACCGGCCCTACGCACCATGCAGGACATACATTAGATCTGATCTTCGCTGCTGGAATTCAGGTGATCCTAACCTCCGTTACGGAGGTTCCATGGTCGGATCACAGTGTCCTGGAAGTCCGGCTAGGTCTGGCCCCTCCTCCCGGTAAGGGTGCAGAACCTATTTTGGTTCGCCCAAGGAGACTTATGGAACCCACTAGGTTCCTGAATGCTCTAAGGGCTTGGGAACCCCCCAAGCGACTCGGTCGACGGCTTGGTGGAGTACTGGAACGCCAGTCTCTCCACGGCCTTAGACGAGATCGCCCCCAGGCGTTCTCTCCTTCCCCGTAGAAATCGCTCGCCATGGTATACCGAGGAGTTGCGGGCGATGAAACGGAGAAAGAGACAATTAGAGGACGTGTGGCGGAATTTCCGTGACGAAGCGTCGAAATCAGCTTATAAACAATTTAAGGAGGTTTATGAGCAAGCTATCAAGGAAGCAAAAAAGGCCCATTACTCTTCCTTGATAGAGTCAGCCAGTTCGCGCCCGGCTCGATTATTTAAGTCCCAAATGATAAGGGTTTGGCTCCTTCAGCCAAGGCTCATTGGCTCCCTCCACCGTTCCGGCCACCCTTGATCCTGCCGACCTTCACCCGAGCTGCTGGACGGCAGCTGTCGATAGGTTAGGCCCCTACTTGCTCCTCGGCCCGTGCGATCCTGCCGATAAATAGCTCCCTTGAGCAAGGAGTCTTCCCAGGGGGGTTAAAAGAGGCCATGGTGAAACCGCTGCTGAAAAAGCCGAACTTAGAGCCTTCGGCTCCCTCCAATTACAGGCCCATTTCCAACTTGCCTTTCCTAGGCAAAGTAATTGAGAGGGCAGCAGCGGATCAGCTGCAGCAGTTCCTAGATGACACAGCTGGACTTGATCCCTTCCAGTCCGGCTTCCGTATTGGGCATGGGACGGAGACTGTGCTTGTCGCCATTACAGACCAGATTCGACGCCAACTGGACCAGGGTGGATCAGCACTGCTTGTCTTGTTAGACCTGACAGCAGCGTTTGACACGGTAGATCACGCACTGTTGACCCACCGTTTAGCCGGCTCCGGGGTTGGGGGGACTGCCCTTCAATGGGTGGCCTCCTTCCTCCGGGACCGGGGACAACGCGTGGAGGGGGGCGGGGGTCTCCGGAGACTCCCACTTAATGTGGGTCCCCAGGGGCCATCCTCTCCCCTTGTTATTCAACGTTTACATGCGCCCCCTGGCCCAGTTGGCCCGCGACTTTGGTCTGGAGTGTTATCAGTATGCAGATGACACCCAGCTTCTGCTGAGAATGGACGGCAGGCCGGACTCCGTAGCCGATTGTTTCCATCTATGCCTCAAAGCCGTGACTGGTTGACTGCGTGCCAGCCGGCTGAAGGTGAACCCATCGAAGACGGAGATCCTATGGCCTGGTCGGCCTGGGCTGGGTGGGTGCCAGTTGCCTACCCTGGACGGCGAACGGCTTAATCCATCGCCGTCGGTTAAGAGCTTAGGGGTTGTGTTGGACTCCTCACTGACCATGGAGGCCCAGGTCTCCATGGTCAGCAGGATGTCATTTTATCACCTCCGTCAGGCTAGGCGACTGGCTCCCTACCTGTCCAGGGACGACCTGGCCACGGTAATCCAAGCGACGGTCATCTCGAGATTAGATTACTGTAACGCCCTCTACGTTGGCCTTCCCTTGTCGACAATCCGGAAACTCAAGCTAGTGCAGAATGCCGCCGCCGCTCGCTTGCTGGCAGGAGTGCCAGTGAGAGAACATATTACACCTACTCTCCGGCAACTGCACTGGCTCCCCATTGAGTACCGAATTGCCTTCAAGGTGCTGGTTTTGACCTTTAAGGCCTTGCACGGGCTAGGGCCTGCGTACCTGAAGGACCGCCTTACCCCGTACTTGCCCCCGAGATCACTGCGATCAGATGAACAGAATCTGCTATTAATTCCATCAGTCCGCTCCTGCCACCTATCGACGACCAGACAAAGGTCTTTTTCTGTGGCGGCACCGGTGCTCTGGAACGCCCTTCCGGACAATGTTCGGGCCATCTCCGAACTGGCCCCGTTCCGGAGGGCGTGCAAGACGGCCCTCTTTGGCTTGGCCTTTAATTAGGCACATCGGACTAAGAACTATGTTATGTCCTCGTATCCGTACTGGTCGATGTAATCTGTTTTAATGTGGTTTTATGTCATTGTGTTTTAAATTGTAGGGCCGTATGCCGTCATGTAACGACATGCCGCCCATGTACTTTTACTGTGATCCGCCCAGAGCCTGCTGGGAGGAGCGGAATACAAGAGTGAACAATAAATAAATAAATAAATAAATATTTAATATCCATACCAGGTCTATAAAATAATATATATAATATATATTATTTATTAATTTTTATTTATAATATTATTTTATAGTTATTTAATGTTAGTACCAGATATATATTTTATTATATATATATATATATATATATATAGAGAGAGAGAGAGAGAGAGAGAGAGTTATAATATTATTTAATACCTATCTAATATTAGGTATTAAGTAATATATATTCAATATTATTTATTCCTATTTAATAGTAGTGTATGTGTATGCGTGTGTGTATATATATATATAGAGAGAGAGAGAGTTATTATTTAATACCAATTTATATTAATACCAGGTATTAATCTTTATAAAATATAATATGTATTTATATATTATAATTTATAATATAATATAATTAATATTAGTGCTGGCTATATAATATAATGGATTCCCGTGGCACAGCAGGTTAAACTGCTGAGCTGCTGAACTTGCTGACTGAAAGGTTGGTGGTTCGAATCCAGGGAGCAGAGCGAGCTCCTGCTGTTAGCCCTAGCTCCTACCAACCTAGCAGTTTGAAAACATACCAATGTGAATAGATCAATAGGTACTGCACCGGCGGGAAGGTAATGGCTCTCCATGCAGTCATGCTGGCCACATGGCCTTGGAGGTGTCCCTTTCAAATCTATGATACTATATCTGTGTGTGTGTGAATCATATCTATCTATCTATCTATCTATGATTCACATACAGGAGGGCTTTGATTACGTTTTCTTGCCCTGGTGAAGGGAGTTGGACTGGATGGCCTTGAGTATTGGCTGTTGGTCATGGGGGTTCTGTGTGGGAAATTCGCCCCAATTCTGTTGGTGGTGGGGTCCAAATGCTACAGGTTAACTGTAAATCCCAGCAACTACAACTCCCAAATGTCAAGATCTATTTCTCCCAAACTCCATCTGTGTTCATATTTGGGCATATTGAGTATTGGTGCCAAGTTTGGTCCAGATCCATCATTGTTTGAGTCCACTGAGCTCTCTGGATGTAGGTGAACTACAACTCCAAAACTCATGGTCAATGCCCACCAAACTCTTGCAGTATTTCCTGTTAGTCATGGAAGTTCTGCGTGCCAAGTTTGGTCCAATCCCATCATTGGTGGAGTTCAGAATGCTCTTCGATTATAGGTGAACTATAAATCCCAGCAACTACAACTCCCAAATGACAGGCCTGGGCCAATTTCGGCCCTCCTTCCAGGTGTTTTGGACTTTACCTCCCACAATTCTGGCTGTTAGGACTTGTGGGAGCTGAAGTCCAAAACACCTGGAAAGAGGGCCGAAATTAGCCTAGACCTGATACACACATATACATACATACATACAAAAAGAGAATAGGAAGAGCGGAGGGAAAAGGGTGAGGGCCCTTCCACACTGCCCTATATCCCACAATATCTGCTTTGAATATCTGAGTCCACACTCAGATAATGTGGGATTTTCTGCCTTGATATTCTGGGGTATAGGGCTGAGAAGGAAGGAAGGGGAATAGACACACACACTCAAAGAGAATAGGAATAGAGCAGGGAAGGAAGGAATAGATATATTCCTTTTTACTGATGCTGCTGCCCTTGTTGCCCATACAGAAGCAGCCCTGCAGCGCCTAACATCCTGCTTTGCAACAGCTGCAGAGCTGATTGGCCTGGACGTCAGCCTGAAGAAAACGGAAGTCCTCTACCAGCCCGCACCACAGGAAGAACACCATCATCCCCACGTCAGCATAGGCTTAAGTCCGTTTAGCAGTTCACCTACCTGGGAAGCATCATCTCTTCAGACGCCAAGATTGACAAAGAGATAGATCACAGATTAGCAAAGGCATAGAGTGCATTCGGAAGGCTTCACAAAAGAGTCTGGAGCAACAAGCACCTGAGGCAAAGCACCAAAATCAGTGTTACAGAGCTATCGTACTGTCTATTCTCCTATATGGGTCTGAAACATGGGTCACCTATCGCCAAAACCTACAACTCCTCGAACGCTTTCATCAGCGCTGTCTTTGCACGATCCTAAATATACACTGGACCGACTATGTGACGAATGTTGCCATCCTTGAGCAAGCAGGAATCACCAGCATTGAGGCCATGCTATTGAGAATAAAGCTGCGCTGGGCAGGGCACGTCTCTAGGATGGAGGACCACCGCCTCCCAAAGATACTACTCTACGGTGAACTCGCCACGGGTCAGCGCAAGAGTTGGTGTCCCCCAAAAGAGATATAAGGACTCCCTGAAACAACACCTCAGGCTCGGCCAGATTGATAACCAACAATGGTCCACCCTGGCCTCACACCGGGAGGCATGGAGATGCACTATCCACAATGCTGCGGCTTCTTTTGAGAAGACACGCCAAATGAGTCACAAAGAGAAACAACAACGCAGAAAGAACCGCAACTTGGAAACAACATCACCCAAGGAGACTTTCTGCTGTGCTTTCTGCAACCGGACTTGCCTATCTCAGATTGGCCTTTTTAGTCATCAAAGCGCTTGTAGAAAGCGTGGGATGAGTCCTTGCTAAGAATCTTTGTTCGCGAAGTAAATGCTGAGAGAGAGATACATGGCATGGGCCAACTTCGGCCCTCCGTGTGTTTTGGACTTCAACTCCCACAATTCCAAACAGGAAGTAAGAAGTCCAAAATACCTGGAGGGTCAAAATCTGTCTATGCCCCCCATCCATATATATTGGTGATTGGTTGGGAGGTGCCAAAATAGTGTTTGTTTACCATGTAAAGTGACCTAGGTGGGGCCCTGCGTGTGAGGCCATGCTCCCAAAGGCTGCCTTTGCAGAGAGCGAGTCTGCAAAGGAAGAGGAGGAGTCCTTCCTCACTAGGCAGGGGCGGTCTAAGGTAATTTTAAATGGTAGGCGAACATTATTTTGGTCCCCCCCCCCCATGTAAAACAAATATACAATTATAATATCACAATACCATTAGTAGTATTATATTGTATCAATGTATATACAATATATTATACCATACTCATACTATATTATATCATAATTATATTATACTACATTACAATATAATTATATTATAATATATTGACATTATAATACAATATAACATTCTATTATATTATTATTATAAAATAATAAATAAAATTATTTATTTAAATGAAATTATCCTCTACTAAATATTTTCATTATTCCTATAAAACTCAAATAACCCAAAATAAAGTAAAATAAAATATTATATATTACTATTTTGTACAATACCACTATACTGTGATATTGTTTGTAATATTACATGTAATATAAAATTACGCTTCCTTCACTGATTCTTTTCTCCATCCCCGCAAACGCGCGTGCGGCGGAGACAAAAGGAGAAGGGAAGCACTCCCTGCCTGCCCGATAGGGAGTGCTTTGCTTACAGGCTTCTGTGCAAGGGAGCTACTGGGCATGCGAGGAGGTTTTCGCGGATGTGCAGTTGCTCCTGCGCTTAACTTCAGCTCTGGAGCAACTGCGCCTGCACCAAAACCTCCGCGCATGCCCAGAAGCGGTGTCGGAACACACAAGGCCGGGGCCCAAAAGCAGGCAGCTGCGGCGCTGCCTGAGGAACATCGGCAGGGCCAGGATGGCGCCCCCTTCCCAGATGGCGCCCTAGGCGGCCGCCTACTTGGCCTACCTTGTAGGACCGCCCCTGTCACTAGGGCGCTTTTGCCAGGCCGCAGCTGGAACCCGCCCTGTCTCTGGTCCTGATCCAAAGGAGGAAAGAAAGGCCTGTCAAGTTTGGGGAAGGAAGGGGTGCGCCTGGAGGGAGGAAGGGCCCCGACCCCACTGACAAGGGCTTCAAACTACAAGGAAGGAGGTTCCACCTGAACACTAGGAAGGGCTTTCTGACTTTAAGGAGAGCTGTTCAGCAGTGGAACTCTCTGCTGCCCTGGAGTGTGGTGGAGGCTTCTCAACAGAGGCTGGGTAGCCTTGTGTCGGGGGGTGCTTTGAATGCGATTTCCCTGCTTCTTGGCAGAAAGGGGTTGGACTGGGTGAAGGCGCGCCAGGCCTCTCCCGACTCTGCCTGGGCGAGGATGCTCTGGGCCCAGACCACACAGGCCCCGGGGCTGACCCGGCCTCACAGGGAGGGCTGGGCGGGAAATAAGGGCCTTCCTCCCAGCACAACCACCCCCAGGTAGTAGTAGTAGTAGTATTGCATGGGTTCCTTCCTTCCTCCCTTTTCTTCCCTTCTTCCTTCCCTCCTTCCTTCCCTTCTTTTTTTCCTCCCTCCCTCCCTCCCTCCCAGCCACAGAACCCAGAAGACCAAGGCAGGCCATGCCCCTCCCCCACTCCCCCTCAGGCCCAGCCAGGCTCCCTCCTCCATCTTCCCCCTCCTCCTCTTGGGCGGCCAAGCGCTCGCTCTGCCCGCAAGGCCACGGAGGCCAGGCCCGAGCAGAGGGGGATGCAGGCCGGGGGGGGGGGGGCTCTTCCTTCGTCCCAGGCGAGGCCTCGGCCCCTGAGGGGACCCCCCTCACTCCCTCACTCCCTCCCAAGACAACAAAACACCTCACCTTCGTTTCTTTTGAAATGGCGGCGGTTGCAAAGGGGGCGGGGACTGCGTGACGTCACCCCCTCTCCCTCCCTCGCTCCCGATTGGCCGCCGGCGACCCTGGCTGGCTGCCTGCCTGGCTTGCGCGTGCGCGTGGGCGGAGGGGGGAGGGAGGGAGGTAAGAAAGAGCGCCCGGGCGCCCCGCGGAGCTCATTTGCATGTTTAAAGGGGAAGCGTCCCGTTCCGAGGCTTGGTTGTTGTCCTCCTCCTCCTCTTTTCCCCCGCGGGGCTCCCCTCAGGCCAGGAAGAGCCAGCCACAGCGGCCAGGCCTCCCCCGCTCTCTCTCCGAGCCCCTGATCCCTTCCTTGCGGGGCTTCCCCCCTTCCCTCCCTCCCCCCCGTGGGCCCAGAGGGTGGGAGGTTTCCCAGGCTGCCTGGCCATACTGGAGAAGCAGCAGCAGCATTCTCTCCTGACGTTTGGCCTGCAGCTCTGTGGCAAGGCTCCTCCCTTCCTCCTCAGCAGGTCAGGCGAAAGGCCAGGAGAGAACCTGGGCCTGGCCTTTGCGCTTCTGCCTCAGGGGAGCCCCTGGCCTTGCTCTCCCCCCACCCCCCAATTGAACTCCTTCCTTGTGTGAGCCTTGGCCCCTCCTCCTCCTCTCTCTCATCCTTCCACAGCCAGGTCTTCACTCGCCTCCTGAAGGAGAGGAGGGAGGGGGCAGATCCGATCTCAATCGGGAGAGAGTTCCATAGCTGAGGGGCCACCACAGAGAAGGCCCTGCCTCTCCTTCCCACCAGAGGAGATTGCGAAAGTGGTGGGACTGAGAGCAGGGCCCCTCCAGAAGGTCTTAACAGCCTGGATGGTTCATAGGGGAGAATACGCCTGTGGAGATGGTTCTGCGTTCTGCTCCTGCCTCCTGGAGCCTTGGCTCCCCCTCCCTCCCTCCCTCCCCATTGGGTCCTGCCTGCTGCAAACCGGGTGGCCCTGCCGCCTTCTCCCCCTTCGTAAAGGGAGTAGACAGAGAAGGGTTTCTTGGAAGATATTCAAGGTTTAATGTTCACTTCAAAGATATCACAAACCAAAATAGAAGAGTAAGTGGAATGTATGCTGTTGTAAATCACAGGTCACACACTTTCGGCCATAACAGTCCCGGGAATGCATCTATCCATGTGTAAATCACTAGTAGTATCCAAACAAATGTTGCGGGACAGGCGGAAAGGAGATGGGTCAACGGTCAACTACAGGCCTCACCGTTTCGCCTAATTAGGCTTCGTCCGGACCAAAGCAAACAAAATATAGTGCACAGTTACAATTCCACTGGTCCAAAGGTTCAATATAATATTCAAATTCTAATCATCCTGAAGGAGGTGGGCACAGCCACCGGTATGGTCGAACGCTCCCCCTTCCTCTGCGACTAGGGGGTCGGTCATTCATAAAGTTCCTGAACAGAAGCCCCGCCTTCAGGAGGTCCTGGGGGTTCTCTGGGCCAAGTTGGGTCCACATCCATCCTTGGACGCTTCCTGTTGACGTCACACGTTCCAGGGACGTGGTTTTGAGAGAACAGACGGCCAAGATCTCTCTCTTCCAGCCACGCCGGCAAAGACGCAAGGCGTGCGCGTCACTTCTCCTGGACATAAGTCACGTCTGTGGTTTTTGTAGCTTTTAGGAAGTAACTATACATAAACGTGCCACTTCAAGGCTCTGAAGGCGACTCAAGGCTGGGCCCTTCATCCTGCGCTTCCTGGCTGTTGCTCCCAGGCTGGATTTGCCAACAAGAACTATACTCAGGAAACAGGGGAATTGTCAGGGATTATGTGTTAGGTTGTCCAAAATATAAAGCACAAACCTAAACTTGCAGAGTATAAAACAAAGATGTAGCAGCGTTAGCTTAGCCCCGAAGCAATGTGGTCAATTGAGAAAAAAACTCCATAGACATAAAAGTCATACTTACTTTAATGTAAGCAAATAAAATGTCCATTCAGGAGAAAAATACAATAAAGCAAAATAACTCCACACAGGAGAGCCATAAAAGGCAGCCACAAAGGCAACTTAGAAATATTCCACACAGGAATCCTCAAAGGTGATACAAAGCCTCAGAAGGGATGAATACAAAATACAAAGAGCATTTAAACACATAACAATCAGACCCCACCTTTCCCAGTAGTCTAATTGCCAATTAACTCAACTGTACCTTGTAACACTTAAATTAACATGATAGAATAACACTTAAAGGTACAAATATAATTTTGGAACATAAAACTTTCAACACTCCTCCACAAAATTATATTTGTTCACATTTGTAAATTCAGTTTCTCACAAAACTCATTGTGCTTTTCAAAATTAAGAGGTTTGGTCAAAATATCCGCAACATTTTCAGTTGAAGGAACATAATCAAGAACAATTCTTTTGTCTTTAACAAACTGTTGTACATTCGAATACCTCACATTAATGTACCTGGATTTTGAATTTAAATTTTGACTTTTACCCAAAGCAATGCAGGTTTGAGAATCAACAAAAACTTTCATTGGCAATTCTAAATTAATGTTTAGACTTCTAATTAAAGATTCTAACCATTCTGCTGATGTCAAAGCGTCCGACAACGCAGAGAATTCGGCTTCACCAGTACTAAGAGCCACAATTTTCTGTCTTCTGCTCTTCCAACACACAGGTGTATTTGCATATTTTATTACAAAACCAGTAACAGATTTATTTTCTTTTAAATTGGCAAAGGAACTGTCACAATGTATTGATAAACATTTTTATCATCCGGACAAATTCTGAACACTTTTCTGCTGTTTCTTTTAAATACCTCAGTACTCTTTTCACTCCAGCCCAGTCAGTATGTGAAGGATTCTGAATCCTTTGGCTTAGAATACCAACAGAAAAAGAAATATCGGGCCTTGTGTTGTTTGCAATGTACAACAAAGAACCTATAACTGAACGATAAATAAAATTATTATCGAACACTTCTCCATCTACATGTTGCAAAAACTGTAATGCCATGGGTGTATTAATACTGTTTGCATTCTCCATTCTGGTTCTCCTCAAAAGATCATAAATCTTGTCAGTTTGGTTTAATTCAAAACCATCTTCAGTTCTGGCAATATTTATGCCAAGGTATTTATTAACATCTCCAAGATTCTTGATTTTTAACACATTGTTCAGACTCTGAAATACTTTCTCAACTTGTTCTTCAGAACCAATGCATAACACATCATCAACATAAATTACCACAAACATTTGCGTATCTCCACTTCCTTTTGAGTATAAACAAGGATCAAACCTATTAGCAACAAAATCTAACTTTGTCAATACTTTGTCCAAATGCAAGTTCCAGTTACGGGCACTTTGCTTAAGACCATAAAGACTTTTCTTAAGAAGATAAGACCCCACAGGAAGATCGGCTTCAAACCCTGGGATAGCAGACATATAAACTTTCTCATCCAAGTCTGCATGGAGATATGCAGTGTTCACATCAAAGTGTTTAACTTTTAAATTCCTATTGCTGGCAATTGCAAGGGTTATTTTTAGTGCTTCCCCAGATACTGTGGGACTAAAAATTTCATTAAAATTTTCTCCAAAAGTTTGTTCAAAACCTCTTGCAACTAACCTGGCCTTGTACAAGAAATCACCATCTTTCGTTAGTTTACGTCTGTAAACCCAACGACAACTCAGAACTTTTACATTGTCAGGTGTTTCTGACTTCTCCATGACATGCAAACTTCTCAAAGAATCCAATTCACTTTTCATTGCTTTCAGCCAAAGATTTTTCTCATTCTCCTCCCTTTTTAACATCTCTTTGTAACTTTGAGGTTCAGACCAGTCATTCTCTTGAACCTTCACAAAATCACAGTGGTACCTTTTTGGGGGAATACCCTTAGTCTTTCTAGAACTACGCCTAGGAATGGTCCTTGCTCCTCCACCAGTCTCATCTGTTTCTGAACTACTAGAGGATTCAGCTTCCACTTTCCTCTTTTGAGAACCTTTATTCTCATTCACAGGACTACTAACTTGTGTTCCTTGCTGTGTATCCCCAGATGTACTTGGTTGCACATTCGGCTGTTCAGTCTGCTGTGGAACTGATTGTACTTGTGTACTTGTCTGTGTCCTAGATTGTGAATCTTGGTGTGTAGCTGGCTGTGTGGCTTGTGGTATGCATATTGGAGGAATTTCAAATGGCACAAACACTTCCTGATTTGAGTGAATCCTCTCCCAACCACTATGTTGTTGGAACTTCACATTCTAGAAACAATCACTCGATTGTCACCACACCAGAATCGCCAACCCTTTGACTCAGGAGCAGGGCCAAGACATTTCAATTTCTTCCAAATAGTATCCTTTTGTCTTTGTTGTGAAGGAATTAGGACAAATGCGTCACTTCCAAACACACGAATCGAATTTAAATCAGGACTCTTTCCAAAAAACAATACATAAGGAATACTATTGACACTTCTACAAAAGAACGATTTAGCACATAAGTGGCGTTTGCCACAGCTTCAGCCCACAACCCATCAGACAAACTAGCATCTCTTAACATTTTTCTTGCCACAACTTTTACTACTCGATCCAACGCTCGCGATCCCATTTTCGCTTGCGAATAAGGGTTAGTCAATCTGTGAACTATCCCACACTTTTCCAACAAATTTTCATTTGTTTGGACATAAACTCAGCACCACGATCACTTTGAAAAGCTTGTACTGGGTACTCAGGGAACTGTGTCTGCATTAGCTTTAACCAAGCAGAAATCTTCTGAAAAGCTTCACCTTTAGTTCTCAGAAAGAAGGTGAACTTCAATCTCGAAAAGTCATCGACCAAAATCAAAAAATATTTTGAACCACCTACAGAAGTAGGATGAGGACCTGATATGTCCAAATGAACAAGCTCCAAACTCCTTTTTGCAACTCTAGAACTCTGTTTTGCAATAGGAGCTTTCTTAAGGTTTTCTGATGCACAAATTTCACAGTCCAAAAATTCTTACAATTTTGAATAGGAATTGCACACAACTCAGCTGTCTTTCTCAAGTGCTGCCATGACAAATGACCCATTTTCCTATGAAAATCATGAATACATTTGTTGTGTAATGGCCTGGGATTATCAGGTATCTGATTAATACATGCAGACAAATTAACATTTGCAGATGACCTTAAAATGAAAAATCCCTTTTCCTGTATAAGTTGCACTTCATTACCTTGAGGATCAATTAACACAGATCTCTCCTTCTTTAAAGACACATCAAAACCTTCATCCAAAAGTTTGCTTGCACTCAGAATGTTATACACAATTTCTTTAACAAAATACACATCCTTTAAAGTATAATTCAAACTATCAATATACATATCACCACATGAAATCACTTGAACTTTTCTGTCATCAGCCAAAGAAATGACATCTATATCAGAGTCTCTCACATTTGTCAAAAGTTCTACATTCTTTACCAAATGCTGAGAACACCCAGAATCAATTATGAAAGTGTTCATTTTATCCATCTTTGATGTTGCCAGGAAAACATGCTGATAGTCCTTTGAAGAACTAGGTTTCTCCACTTGCTTGTTTCTCCACTGTCCTGGATTCTGCCAACAACTTTTAGCCATATGACCTTTCCTTCTACATTTAAAGCAGACAACTTGTGACTTTGGCTTAACAACACAGGCAGTGTCATTAGAAGCAGTTCCTGAATACTTCTGTGCAGGAGCAGAACCTCTCAATTTCTGTTGTGCTTCAAATTCCATAATCTTTCCAGAAACAAAAGGTATTGTAAGATCCCTGTCCGGAATTCCATGAAGAGAATCCATAAACGCATAAAAAGGTTTAGATAAGGATCCCATCAGAATTAAAGCTTGCTGTTCAGGAGGAAAATTAACATTTCTTGCTCTTAACTCAGAAAAAGAGCCACAACCTTTGTAACATGTGCTTGTACTGGCGTACCTTCCTCATGTTTGAGGTTAAACAGCTGCCGCATAAGAATTATCTTCGACCCGCTGCTCTGTCTCTGAAACATATCTTTGAACAAATTCCATGCTGTTTGAGCATGAGGAATCTCATAAAGATGAACCAATAAAGGGTCTGTCACAGACAACTGAAGAAGCGCTAGAGCCCTTTCATCTTTCTTCTTTTCAGTAGCATCAGGTTGATCTGGCAACGATGCAACTATTTCCCCATAAATCTTGTGAAACCAAAAATGCTTTGAATTTTATACTCCAACTCAGCCAGTTCTTGTCAGTAAGTTTTTCAAATGGGAGTGAACCAATATGAACAGGCGGCAAAGCCATTGTGTTCTTTCACTTTAAATTCCCAAATGTCCAAAAAACAAATTCACTGCAAACAACAGAAAAGGACCCCCCAGTATACCTGGGTTTAAGCCCAGCCAATTTACCTTCGTGTAAAATTGGCTTCTAGCAGTCCAATGTCTTTCAAACTTTGCAGGGAAAAACGAAAACCAAACACAGCTTCCAGCAGCTTACCAGCCGCTCACAAATCACTCCGTATGACGAAGAAAAACAAACAGTTGTTATCAGCTCTGCTGCTGCGACAGTCCAAGAAAGTTCTTTTTAAAACAAACCCTTTTGTGCAAAACAAAACAGGAAAGCAATTAAAAATTGGCCCTAGTTGTATAAGCACGTAGAAGGGAAAGTTAAACAAAAAACTCCTCCATCACAGGCAGGCAATCTTCTTCCGTCTCTTCTCTTTATCTCCGGAGGCAGATAACTTGAAGCTCAGCGTTTAGCAGCAACTCCCACGAACTTGCAGGAACAGAAAGCCAAACATGCTTTCAAAAAAACTTTTCTCAAAACTTCCAGACCACATGCTTCAAAAACAAAGTCACTCCAGACACATGGGCTATGCAATCCCTGGGCCCATAACCTGTCAGGGATTATGTGTTAGGTTGTCCAAAATATAAAGCACAAACCTAAACTTGCAGAGTATAAAACAAAGATGTAGCAGCGTTAGCTTAGCCCCGAAGCAATGTGGTCAATTGAGAAAAAAACTCCATAGACATAAAAGTCATACTTACTTTAATGTAAGCAAATAAAATGTCCATTCAGGAGAAAAATACAATAAAGCAAAATAACTCCACACAGGAGAGCCATAAAAGGCAGCCACAAAGGCAACTTAGAAATATTCCACACAGGAATCCTCAAAGGTGATACAAAGCCTCAGAAGGGATGAATACAAAATACAAAGAGCATTTAAACACATAACAATCAGACCCCACCTTTCCCAGTAGTCTAATTGCCAATTAACTCAACTGTACCTTGTAACACTTAAATTAACATGATAGAATAACACTTAAAGGTACAAATATAATTTTGGAACATAAAACTTTCAACAGGAATTTCAGACAGGAAACAACCGGGGCCAGCTAACCCCTCCCAATAATATGGGATTTCCCCCCAGGAAGGAAGGAAGCAGCCAGGCTTTGGAGCTGCAAGGCCCTTCAGTGCTGATCAAGCTGGGCTAATGGCAGCATTTCCACTTGCCTCAGGCAGACCAGGGTTCCTTCCTTCGTTCTCTCCCACCCACCCACCCACCCACCCAGGAGGGCACCCTTCCTCAGGGAGGGAGGGAGAGGCCTCCATCCCCCTGGCCTTGCCCCCAAGAAGAGACCCCTTCTCCACCTCTGGGGGCGCATGCCTGCCTGCCTGCCTGCCTGAGGAAACAGGGGAATTCCAGACAGGAAACAACCGGGGCCAGCTAACCCCTCCCAACAACAAGGGATTTCCCCAGGAAGGAAGCAGCCAGCCTTTGCAGCTGCAGGGTCATTGGGTACTGATCAAGCTGGGCTATTGGCAGCCTTGGACTTCTTCCTTACAAAGACATTCATGTTCCTGCCACACCCAGGGTTTTAACTGTCTACATTTGATCCCAGACACCTCCCCCCCCCTTTGTGTTGATTATATTTTGTGTTGTTTATCTTCTTCTTTTCTTTGTTGTTTTATGTTCAATTGTATTGTATTTTTTGGGCTTGGCCTCATGTGAGCCGCCCCAAGTCCCCTTTGGGGAGAGGGAGGCGGGTTATCAATACAGATTATTATTATTATTATTATTAAGGAAGGAAGGCGCCCTCCTCCTCCTGTTCCCCTCCCTTCGGTCTCTGCACGCCACTCTCTGATATCTGATAGGCAGGAGGTATTTTCATTCACTGGACCATATTTGGCACACAAACCCATTACGTCCACATTGGAATACTGGAGGGGTTGGGAGGGGGTTGACTTCGTTGTAGTTGCTGGGATTTATAGTTCACCTACAATCGAAGAGCACACTGAGCTCCACCAACAATGGGATTGGACCAAATTTGGCACGCAGAACTCCCATGACCAACAGGAAATACTGGAAGAGTTGGTGGGCATTGACCTTGAGTTTTGGAGTTGTAGTTCACCTACATCCAGAGTGCACAGTGGACACAAACAATGATGGATCTGAACCAAGCTTGGCACCGATACTCAATATACCCAAATGTGAACACGGGTTGAGTTTGGAGAAAATAGGGCTTGACATTTGAGGCCTGTAGTTGCTGGGATTAATAGTTCACGTATTAATAGTTCACAATAGCCCACACTGCAAGTGCACCAAACTTGGCACACTACTGACATGGCCAATGTTGAATATACTGGTGGGGTTGGG
>JARBWK010000510.1:0-29743 GCA_030556195.1 Anolis apletophallus | reverse complement strand
CTCACAGTTCAAGCCTACGACACATCAAAGGACTCACACTGGGGAGAAAACTTGCATGCCTGGAGTGTGGACAGAGCTTCACTCACAGTTCAGAAAGCCTCGCTCATCAAAGGACTCACTGGGGAGAAACCCTAGATGCCCGGAGTGTGGACAGAGCCTACTACTAGTTCAGGTCTACGTTCACATGAAAGGACTCGCACTGGGGAGAAACCCTATAACTGCCTGGAGTGTGGGCAGAGCTTCACTCATAGTTCAGGCTACGCTCACATCAAAAGGACTCACACTGGGAGAAACCCTATAACTGCCGGGAGTGTGGAAAGGACTTCACTCAGAATTCAAGCCTACGCTCATCAAAGGACTCACACTGGGGAGAAACTATACATGCCCGGAGTGTGGAAAGGACTTGCACTCAAATTCAGGCCTACACGGCAGCCACATCCACAAAGGACTCACACTGAGGAGAAACCTGAGATTCCACCCAGACATCTCCGGGGGGTTCATGGTCGGATCGGCTCACGACTGTGATTCAGGTTGTGAGTACGGTTTTTGTGTGAGCGTTGGTAGCCCGCTTCAATAATCACACTCACTCAGGTATTGAGGAAATGCTTTATGAGTCCTTAATCCAAGACAGTAAAACCGTACTGAAGCCTTTCCTCCAAAAATCCCTGCTCAAAACTCCCGAGCCCTCCCTCCGCGAAGAGCCAATCCTTGAACAGATAACCCCGGAGCCCCACCCCTCTTGTCCTTTTTCGGGAACTCAACAGCTCAGGAACAACAGGGAGCAACATGAAAGCTCTACAGAAACAACATAGAACAAGGAGAACCAAAATGGCGGTCGCTCGTCCCTCTCTTCAAGATGGCAGCCGCGTCTTTGTCCACTGCGCTATCCCGCATTGGACAAGGCGCCGCTGACACCCTATAGATGCCTGGAGTGCGGAAAGAGCTTCTCTCACGGTTCAAGTCTACGCTCACATCAAAGTACTCACACTGGGGAGAAACCCTATAAATGCCTGGAGTGTGGGCAGAGCTTCTCTCAGGTTTCAAGTCTACGTTTACATCAAAGAACTCACACTGGGGAGAAACCCTATAACTGCCGGGAGTGTGGGCAGAGCTTCACTCATAGTTCAGGCCTACGCTCACATCAAAGAACTCACACTGGGGAGAAACCCTATAACTGCCTGGAGTGTGGGCAGAGCTTCACTCATAGTTCAGGCCTACGCTCACATCAAAGGACTCACACTGGGGAGAAACCCTATAACTGCCGGGAGTGTGGAAAGGACTTCACTCAGAATTCAAGCCTACGCTCACATCAAAGGACTCACACTGGGGAGAAACCCTATACATGCCCGGAGTGTGGAAAGGACTTCACTCAAAATTCAAGCCTACGCTCACATCAAAGGACTCACACTGGGGAGAAACCCTATAGATGCCTGGAGTGTGGACAGAGCTTCACTCAAAATTCAAGCCTACGCTCACATCAAAGGACTCACACTGGGGAGAAACCCTATACATGCCCGGAGTGTGGAAAGGACTTCACGCAGAATTCAAGCCTACGCTCACATCAAAGGACTCACACTGGGGAGAAAACTTATAAATGCCTGGAGTGTGGACAGAGCTTCACTCACAGTTCAAGCCTACGCTCACATCAAAGGACTCACACTGGGAGAAACCCTATAGATGCCTGGAGTGTGGACAGAGCTTCACTACTAGTTCAGGTCTACGTTCACATGAAAGGACTCGCACTGGGGAGAAAACTTATAAATGCCTGGAGTGTGGACAGAGCTTCACTCTGAATTCAAACTTACGCTCACATCAAAGGACTCACACTGGGGAGAAAACTTATAAATGCCTGGAGTGTGGACAGAGCTTCACTCACAGTTCAAGCCTACGCTCACATCAAAGGACTCACACTGGGGAGAAACCCTATAGATGCCCGGAGTGTGGACAGAGCTTCACTACTAGTTCAGGTCTACGTTCACATGAAAGGACTCGCACTGGGGAGAAAACTTATAAATGCCTGGAGTGTGGACAGAGCTTCACTCACAGTTCAGGTCTACGCTCACATCAAAGGACTCATACTGGGGAGAAACCCTATAGATGCCTGGAGTGTGGGCAGAGCTTCACTCAGAATTCACACCTACGCTCACATCAAAGGACTCACACTGGGGAGAAACCCTATACATGCGTGGAGTGTGGACAGAGCTTCACTCGTCATTCAAAGCTACTCAAACATCAAGGGACTCACACTCAGGAGTAATGTTATAAGCACGTGGCATTTGGAAAGGGCTTCCCGGAGAGTCCCAATCGAGAGGCGCAGAATTCACATTGGAGAGGACAGTGGTATTTGACCCCAGGATGACCCTCCCAGGCAGAGTTTCCCAAACGCTTCGTGTTGGTGGCACTCTTTATAGCGTGGCATCCTTTGGTGGCCGGATCATTTGGTTGAACTAGCAAACCGGAGGTTAAAACAACCCCATTCAACATTTCCTGTATAGTTTACATAATCTATATATATAAAATCCTTCATGTCGTGGTGACAGTCTTGTAGACAAAGAAGCCACACAAGGCAGACACACCAAATCAGCCCACATACACACAAAACCCCATGAGGTATGTTTACCACCCGACCAAAAATACAAAAAAAACCCATTGGACTACAACTCCCATGATCCCCCACGCCACCCCCCCTCTGGCAGTTTAGAGCAGTCATTGTCAACCGCTGTGCCTCGGCACACCAGTGTGCCGTGAGCAATCAGCTGGTGTGCCGCAAGAAAACCTCTTCCCCCGCTTTTCTTCCCCCTCCGAGGTTTTCCCGCGGCACACCAGCCGATTGCAGGACAGCGGGTGGGGAACACGACCCTCTCTAGGACCTAGAGAGGCAGGGGAGAGGCAGGGAGGCTCAGGAGGAGGGGCCAGGCCAGGCTCTCCTCCTCCTCCAGAAGTGAGCCCACAGGAGGAGGAGGAGGCGGGAAGCTGGCGCGAACCGGAAAACGGCTCTCCAGGGCCCAGGACCTGCCTGGGAGCCGAGTTTGTCGGCTCGGCTCGCGTCTTCCGCGAACCTGGCGGAAGAGGCGAGCTGCCCAAACCCGGCTCCCAGGCAGGGCCTGTTCCCCAGGCTCTCGCTCTGCTTGTGAGGAGAACTGGGGAAACGGAGCCAATCTCGGGGCCTGCCTTCTTCCAAACCGCTGTTTGGGAGAAGGCAGGGCTAGAGGCACCTGCTCCGTTGCCCGAGCCTCCCTCCGCATGCGAGAGAGGCTCGGGCAAACGGAGTCAATTTCGGGGCTTGCCTTTTCCCAAACCGCTGTTTGGGAGAAGGCAAGGCCCCAGAGGTGGCTTCTCCATTTGCCCGGCCTGCCCCCCGCATGCGAGAGAACGGGTCAGGCAAAGGAGAAGCCTGGGGCCTCCTCCTCCCAAACCGGTTTGGGAGAAGGCAAGGCCCCAGAGGTGGCTTCTCCTTTGCCTGACCCCGTTCTCTCGCATGCAGGCAAATGGAGACGCCACCTCTGGGGCCTTGCCTCCTCCCAAACCGGTTTGGGAGAAGGCAAGGCCCCAGGGGCGCCTGCTCCGTTTGCCCCCCCCCTCCCTCCTCCCCCCTCCTCTTCACTGCGGTTCCCTCAGGCTCCCTGTCAATTTCCCCAAACTCCATCTGTGTTCACATTTGGGCATATTGAGTATTCATGCCAAGTTTGGTCCTGATCCAACATTGTTTGAGTCCAGAGTGCTTTCTGGATGTAGGTGAACTACAACTCCCAAACGTCAAGGTCTATTTCCCCTGAACTCCATCTGTGTTCACATTTGGGCATATTGAGTATTCATGCCAAGTTTGGTCCTGATCCAACATTGTTTGAGTCCAGAGTGCTCTCTGGATATAGGTGAACTACAACTCCAAAACTCAAGGTCAGTTAAATATATGTATTACTGTGTTAGAGTGTCATTTTGTTTCATTTTGGTTGGTGGTGTGCCTTGGGATTTTTTAAATGTCAAAAGTGTGCCTCGGCTCAAAAAAGGTTGAGAAACACCTGGTTTAGAGTGTCGGAATGTTGGTGGTGCTGGCCAATTAGAGGCATATGCAAATACTCCCTCAGTTAGAATGTAGAGGCTGGGAGCCACCCCCTCTGGCAGTTTAGAGTGTCAGAATGTTGGTGGTGCTGGCCAATTAGAGGCATTATGCAAATACTCCCTCAGTTAGAATGTAGTGGCTGGGAGCCACCCCCCTCTGGCAGTTTAGAGTGTCGGAATGTTGGTGGTGCTGGCCAATTAGAGGCAATATGCAAATACTCCCTCAGTTAGAATGTAGAGGCTGGGAGCCACCCCCCTCTGGCAGTTTAGAGTGTCAGAATGTTGGTGGTGCTGGCCAATTAGAGGCATTATGCAAATACTCCCTCAGTTAGAATGTAGGGGCTGGGAGCCACCCCCCTCTGGCAGTTTAGAGTGTCGGAATGTTGGTGGAGCTGGCCAATTAAGAGGCAATATGCAAATACTCCCTCAGTTAGAATGTAGAGGCTGGGAGCCACCCCCCTCTGGCAGTTTAGAGTGTCAGAATGTTGGTGGTGCTGGCCAATTAGAGGCATTATGCAAATACTCCCTCAGTTAGAATGTAGAGGCTGGGAGCCACCCCCCTCTGGCAGTTTAGAGTGTCGGAATGTTGGTGGTGCTGGGCAATTAGAGGCAATATGCAAATACTCCCTCAGTTAGAATGTAGAGGCTGGGAGCCACCCCCTGGCAGTTTAGAGTGTCGGAATGTTGGTGGTGCTGGCCAATTAGAGGCATTATGCAAATACTCCCTCAGTTAGAATGTAGAGGCTGGGAGCCACCCCCCTCTGGCAGTTTAGAGTGTCAGAATGTTGGTGGTGCTGGCCAATTAGAGGCATTATGCAAATACTCCCTCAGTTAGAATGTAGGGGCTGGGAGCCACCCCCCTCTGGCAGTTTAGAGTGTCGGAATGTTGGTGGAGCTGGCCAATTAGAGGCAATATGCAAATACTCCCTCAGTTAGAATGTAGAGGCTGGGAGCCACCCCCCTCTGGCAGTTTAGAGTGTCGGAATGTTGGTGGTGCTGGCCAATTAGAGGCAATATGCAAATACTCCCTCAGTTAGAATGTAGAGGCTGGGAGCCACCCCCCTCTGGCAGTTTAGAGTGTCGTAATGTTGGTGGTGCTGGCCAATTAGAGGCATTATGCAAATACTCCCTCAGTTAGAATGTAGAGGCTGGGAGCCACCCCCCTCTGGCAGTTTAGAGTGTTGGAATGTTGGTGGTAGGGAAGGAGGGGGAAGAGGCAGGAGGACAGAAAGAAGAGAAAAGCTGAGAGATGAGGGTAGGGTTGCCATATGTCCCTTATTCTAAGGGACGTCCCTTATTTTGGCCCTTAAATTTGTGTCCCTTATTTTCAGGCCCTGTCCCTTATTTTTGACTAGCAGGACAGGACTGGGCAGGGTTGACCAGAGGAATGGTGCCCGCTGTGGTTTCCACGGCAACGCCTGCCCGGGGATTCCATCTCGCAGGGCAGCCTGCGTCCCCGTTGGAAGGAAGAGGCGACACAGGAATTTTTCAAAGTACAGTAGACTAATTAACCGTTACCCAAGGGGAATGTTGGATCATGTTGGATAAATATAGTTTCTGGTTGCTTGAGAGTTACTATTAAAATAGGCCTAGCTGTGCATCCCAATACTATACAATGCTGTGTATCCCATACTATGCTATACCATTAACTATGGACATAATAATCATGAAGATGTACTGTCTTATAAAATTTATTTTATTTTAATGTTCAGACAGTGCGCTTTTAAAGTCAGCAAAGCCAAGGACTAAATACAGAGGGAGAAAATAAGGTAGTTGTGATAATGTTTTTTCTGCATGTCCCGTTAAGAGGGTGTGAGTCAGTTTCTTTTGTGAGTTTCAATCATCATCTTATTCTGTTAATAAAACTATTTCTACCTAATGTTTGAGTTTCAAGATTTTAATGAAGTGTCCCTTATTTTTGTGAAAAATCCCGTAAATGTCCCTTATTTCTTATGTCAAAAAATGGCAGCCCTAGATGAGGGGGAGAGGGAAGAAAGGAAGTATAAAAGGCAGGAAGGGATGTCACTATTGTTCTTCCCCCCATGCACACACATACATAACGACATGCACACATACACACATATATACATGCACTGAAATATATATCTACACATATACACACATATACATATACAAACACACATATACATAAGTACACACATATACACATAAGTACACACACAGATATACACACATAGACACACAAATATATATACATACATACATACACACACAAAACGCATATATTCCATACCACCACACAGCCCCCCAACACTCATTTCTCTGGCAGGGACCCTTCCCCTCTCCCGCTGCCTCTCCTTCCTGCCTGGAAACCCCCATTGGCCCACAGTCCATTATTGCCCAAAGCACACACACACAAGTATACACACACATAAAAACACAAATACACACATACACATACATACATACAACACACACACACACACACATATATACATGCACACAATATATACACACACATATACATAACAACATGCACACATACATATATACATGCACAGAAATATACACATACACACAGCTGTACTTACCCACATGTACACATATACATGCATATACATATACACACATATACACAAACATACACACACATATACAAAAACACACATATATACACATATGCACAAATACATACACCTAGATGCACACACAAAACACATATATACAGACTGGGCCACCGGAAAGAGGAAAAGAAGGAAGAGGGGAGAAGAGGAAATAAAAAGTGAAAAAAGAAAGGAAACAGGGAGGGAATAAAGGAGGCGAAGGAGTAGAGAGAGGGGGAGCGAAGGAAGGAAGGAAGGAAGGAAAGAGAGAAGGAAGCCTGGAACCAAAGAGTGAAGGAAGGAGTGACAGAAAGCGTCAGAGAAGGAAGAAAGGAGAGGAAGGGGAAGGAAAAGGGGGGAAGGAATAGGTACGTTCCTCTCTTTCGTACTACTCCAGATATCTACCTCTCCTTTGAAAATCCTTACTACAGGCCACAGCAGTCTACTAGGATTGGGGGAAGTTGTAGTACTACGCACCTGGAGGAAGGGCAAGAGGGAGGCCCAAGTTGCCCCAGGCCTGGGAATACAGAGGGACAGGACTACAAGGCGACAACAGGAAGATACACGTCCCAACTCACTCTGAGCAAACGGCTAGAGGTCTCTGATTGTTCTTAACAAGAGGCAAAATGGCCACCTGCCCGGAGTCCTTTGATTGTGCTTTCCCACCGTGTGGGCAGAAGGGGTTGGCCACAGACCATGGCACCGCAACGCCTGCACGGGTCAGCGAGTGCAGGGTAATGACATGGAGGGAAGTGTCATCTCACCTTCCCCGTAGAAACCGTTCTTGTGTCCTTCCCTCGATTGTTGTTCTGCTCATTGTAGTTCGTCACCTCGTTATCATCAGGTGTTCTTTCCTGAATTCTAAACCAGTTGCAGTAATTGTGGAGAGTGCGTCTCCGTGCCTCCCGATGTGCGGCCAGGGTGGACCATGGTTGGGGGTCAATCTGGCCGAGCCTGAGGTGTTGTTTCAGGGAGTCCTTGTGTCTCTTTTGGGGGGGCGCCTCTCTTGCGCTGAGTTCACCCTAGAGTAGTATCTGTGGGAGGCGGTGGTCCTCCATCCTAGAGACGGGCCCTGCCCAGCGCAGCTGTGTTCTCAGTAGCACGGCCTCAACGCTGGTGACCCCTGCTTGCCCAAGGACAGCAACATTCGTCACATAGTCGGTCCAGTGTACGTTTAGGATTGTGCGAAGACAGCGCTGATGAACGCGTTCAAGGAGTTGTAGGCGTTGGCGAGAGGTGACCCATGTTTCAGACCCATAGAGGAGAATAGACAGTACGATAGCTCTGTACACACTGATTTTGGTGCTTTGCCTCAGGTGTTTGTTGCTCCAGACTCTTTTGTGAAGCCTTCTGAATGCACTCTATGCCTTTGCTCACCTGTGATCTCTCTTTATCCATCTTGGCGTCTGAAGAGATGATGCCTCCCAGGGAGGTGAACTTCTGGACGGACTTAAGCACAGATGTGCCTCTGCTGGCATGGGGATGATGGTGTTCTTCCTGTGGTGCGGGCTGGTAGAGGACTTTCCTTTTCAAATTTGGATTGGTTGTATAGCATTACATAAGATTTGTGTGGTGCAAAGAGGGAGGGAGGGAGGGAGGGTGTGCGATAAGGAGAGGTCCAAATCACCGACATCACATTCGGCCTTGAATAATTCCAACCATTTAAATTAAATGAAGACATTAAAGCGTCAAGAAGAGCGGGAACTCAAGCATTGTGGGTGGAGAATGACATCACTATTATCGGGTGTATGTGTATATACACACATAGATTCGGGCCCGGATTAACACTTTGTGGCGCCCTAGGCCACACTCTGTAAATGCCGCCCCATGGGGGGCGCTGGGGGGCGGGGCTGGCGTGATCGAGAAGGAGCCGGGGGAAGTCCCGCCCCTAGGGTGTCTGACGTGGCTTCCCCTGCCGCCTCCTCGCTCGCACGGGCACCCCTCCTTCCTTCAGTGCGCAGGCGCAGGAGCAAGCGTCCAAAGATCGGATTTATTTTTTTCCCATTTTTTCAATTTTGGGGGTCCGGATCTGCCCCCCCCCCCCCATGGCTGCCGCCCTATGCCATGGCCTAGGGTGGCCTTATGGGTAATCCGGGCCTGCATAGATTTGTATGTTGTTCTTACCCAGAATGTATGGAGTGTTGAAGTCGGTGCCACTTAATAAGGTTGGGAGGGATGACACCGAAATGGTTCGGTTCCACAGAGCGACATGCGCTTCACGTGACGCGAAAGAGCGGAAGCACGGTGAGGATATACCACCAGGCGCAGTGCGTTCTTGTATAAATAATACGCATCATCTATTCTCAACTGAGGTGATCTCTAGCATTTCCTGTTCACATCGCCATTAGTAGTTGGAGGAAACATGAAAAGTAAATCAGCTTGTCGAGGACGACCGAGAAGAGCCGGGGGAGGAAGGAGGAAGAAGAACGCACGCACACCCGCGGAAGGAGGAGCACGGAGGAGGAGCAGCTCACTGGTCGAACATGAGATTGGTTATGGAGCATAAATGGGACCCCCAAGACCTTGTGTAATGTGTGTCCAGAGGGATGTAGATGGAGTTGTCACATGACCAGGCAGACCTTTGACCTTGGGGAGGCTGAGCGGGCCCATGGGAAGCGGGCGCTCGGCACCTTGTGCATTGTTGGCAGGTCGTTTTCTCTACTGCGTGTATTGCTTGGATTTCGTGCTTACGTGTTGACGGGGGGGGGGGGTGGTTCTAATTTTGTGTGGCCTGTGTTATACCTGTGTTAGCTTTCTTACCAGTTGTGTGTTCTGTGCGCACCCTGGCGTGTCTGCTCAGCCGCCGCCCCGAGTCCCTCTGGGAAGATGGTCGCGGGAGAGAAATAAAGTTCCAGTTTTTACTTTTATTGTGATTAGATTTTACTTATTCCTAGCCGGGCCTGCGTGTCTGTGTTTTGTGCGTGTATATATTTGTGTACATGTGTCTATATATATAAGATGCAACAAAAACAACCACAACTACTCAAGAAGTAGCCTGACTAGCAACAGAAAAAGACACAAGAGTCTAAACTACACAATACTAACTATACCAACACATACTAACTATAATAACTATACTAACTATAATAACTATATAATAACTATTAACTATAATAACACATACTAACTCTATAAGGTGCAGTAGCTGCCAGCCACCAGGAGATGGCGCTGAATAACAGCCAAGAGTACAAGCCACACAGGATAATATCCCTCGTAAAAATATATAATCCATAGTGTAGTGGCTACACGGCACCAGGAGGTGGCGGTAATGAACAATAACACCATGTATCAAGCATGTGGTGTATGCAGATAACAGTAATACAGCTGAGTCTTGCATACCAAAATATACAGTACAAAGGAATGTATATCGTCGCAACCAGTCCATCGATACATCTCTATCTATCTGTAGATCTGTTTCTATACAAAAATAATGTATGTGTGCGAAGGGCGGAAGGAAGGATATGTGGCAGCTTTCTGATTGGCTCCCACTGTGGGATTATTTGCATAAAGGACTCCCATTGGCCAGCCAACACGAACATTCCAACACTCTAAAGTGGCGGGGGGGGGGGGGAGGAAAAGGCCTGAGGCAGTCAGGCATGGTGGGAGTTTCAGGCCAAAACACTTTGCGGCCCCCCAACATTGAGAGAACAAGACCAAACTTGGCCCACAGAACCCCCAAGACCCACTCTACGTCCTGGCGCAGTTTGAGGGAGGACGCACCATGGATGACGGGACTGTGGCCCACACCAATGACGGATCAGGACCAAACTTGGCAGACAGAGGCCCAATGGCCCACTTTACAACCTGGAGCACTTTAGGGCAGGATGGGCCACAAATGATGGGATTTGCAGTACCGTCACCCGATTCAATTCCCTCAGGACATTGTAGCCCCTACAAATCACAGACCAGGCCCAAACTTGCCACACAGAGTACCCATGACCCACTCTACATCCTGCTGCAGTTCTAAGGGGATGGACCATGGATGATGGGACTGGCAGTACCTTCACTCACTTCCTGAAAACAATGCGACCCTCATCCACTCACCAATAAATACCAAACTTGCCACACAGAGCCCCCATGACCCACTCTACATCCTGCTGCAGTTTGAAGGAGGGTGGACCATGGATGATGGGACTTTAAGTACCTCCAGTTTCATTGTTGGGAATTTGCGGCTCCCAACAATGACAGAACCAGACCAAACTTGGCACACAGAGCCCCCATGACCCACTCTACGTCCTGCTTCAGTTTGAAAGAGGATGGACCATGGATGATGGGACTTGAAGTACCTCCATTCATTTCCCGAGGCTGCTGCAACCCTCATCCAATTTATTATTAGTTTTGTTATTACGTTAGGTTTCTATGCCGCCACTCCCGGCGGGCTCGGGGCGGCTCACAACAAGAGAAGAAACATTACAAATACAGTGGCAGAATAAAAACACAGCATAAAACATCGTTGAAATATCAACACAATATCAATACAACATCACAATGGGAAACAGCAGAGTAAAAACGACAACCCGGAGCAAAGGCTCTAACGGGGGGGGGGGGGGCCTGACACATGGACCTACACTTGGAAGGCGAGCTGAAACGGGTGGGTCTTGCAGGCCCGCCTGAAGGAGAGCAGGTCACGGATGATGGCACGCGTGTCTGCCGGAAGGGCATTCCCATGACTAATCAAGACCAAACTCGGCCCACTCTACGTCCTGCTGCAGTGTGGAGGAGGGTGGGCCACAGATGATGGGACGTGCAGTACCTCCACAGAATATGGGATCCGTAGTACTTTCAACCCCTTATTTTCCCAGACCACTGTGGCCCTGAACAAGGACCGATAAAGACGAAGCTTGGCACACAGTGCCCCCACGACCCACTCTCCATCCTACTGAAGTTTAGAGGAGGGCGGACCATGGAGGATGGGACTTCAAGTACCTCTACTCACTACCCAAGACTGCTGCAGCCCCCAACAAAGTCCATACTTGGCACACAGAACCCCCTTAACCCACTTTCCATTCTACTGCAGTATGGAGGAGGGTGGACCATGGAGGATGGGACTTGAAGTACCAAAGACCAACCTTGGCACACAATGCCTTTCTCAAATAACCCGGGCAGCGCCGGGTCCCCAAGCTAGTATATAATAAAACTGAATGTTTGTATGTATGTTTGTTTGTATGTTTGTATGTATGTGGCAGCGTTCTGATTGGCTCCCGGCCTCTACATTCTGACAACATGATTGCTTGCCAGTGAGGGAGTATTTGCATAACGCCTCTAATTGGCCAGCCAACACGAACATTCCGACACTCTAAACTGCCGGAGGGGGATAAGGCAAAGGCCTGAGGCAGTCAGCCATGGTGGGAGTTTCAGACCAAAACACTTTGCGGCTCCCAACAATGACAGAACGAATGAAACTTGGCACACAAAACCCCCAAGACCCACTCTACATCCTGGTGCATGACTGATGGGACTTGAAGTACCTCCAATCACTTCCCCAGACCGCTGCAACCCTCATCCACTGAATGATCAAGACCAAACTTGGCACACAGAGCCCTCATGACCCACTCTACATCCTGGTGCATGAATGATGGGACTTGAAGTACCTCCAATCACTTCCCAAAACTGCTGCAAACCTAATCCAATGACTGATCAAGACCAAACTTGGCACACAGAGCCCTCATGACCCACTCTACATCCTGGTGGAGTTTGGAGGAGGGCAGACCATGCATGATGGGACTTGAAGTACCTCCAATCACTTTCCCAGACTGCTGCAACCCTCATCCAGTGACTGATCAAGACCAAACTTGGCACACAGAGCCTCCATGACCCACTTTACATCCTGGTGCAGTTTGGAGGAGGGCAGACCATGCATGATGGGACTTGAAGTCCCATCACTCACTTCCCAAAACTGCTGCAAACCTAATCCAATGACTGATCAAGACCAAACCTGACACACAGAGCCCTCATGACCCACTCTACATCCTGGTGCAATTTTGTGGGACGGACCACGGATGATGGGACTTGAAGTACCTTCACTGAATTCCTGAGAGCACTGTGACCCTCATCCAATGGCCAATACAGACTAAACTTGGCACACAAACCCCCCAAAACCCACTCTACATCCTGGTGCAGTTTGAAGGAGGATGGACCATGGATGATGGGACTTGAAGTACCTCCAATCACTTCCCCAGACCTCTGCGACCCTCATCCACTGAATGATCAAGACCAAACTTGGCATACAGAGCCCCCATGACCCACACTACATCCTGGTACCGTTTTCTGTGGGACAGCCCACAGATGATGGGACTTGAAGTACCTTCACTCACTTCCTGAGAGCACTGCGACCCTCATCCAATGAGCAATACAGACCACACTTGGCACACACGGCCTCCATGGCCCACTCTACATCCTGCTACAGTTTGGAGAAGGGTGGCCCACAGAAGATGGGAATTGCAGTACATTCAGTAACCCCACTGCCACTACCAATACTGATGGATCAAGGCCAAACTTGACAGACAGAGCCCCCGTGACCCACTCTACATCCTGGTGCTGTTTGGAGGAGGGTGGGCCATGGATGATGGGACTCGCTGTGCCTTCGCTAACTTCCTGACACCACTGGGAGCCACATAAATCACTGCTAAAGACCAACTAATACGCTTCTCAAATAACCCGGGCAGCACCGGGTCCCCAAGCTAGTATATAACAAAAGTGAATGTGTGTATGTATGTGTACGGAGGGCGGAAGGGCGGATATGTGGCCGTTTTCTGATTGGCTCCCACTGTGGGATTATTTGCATAAAGGACTCTGATTGGCCAGCGTCAGAACTCCAACATTCTAAGGCATCAGACAGAGATTGGTTGCAACTGAGGGTGTATTTGCATAAAGGACTCCGATTGGCCTTCTACATTCCAACATTCTAAGGTGACTCAGAGGGAAAAGGAAAGGCCTCAGGCAGTCAGCCACTGCGGCCCACAACAATGACGGATCAGGACCAAACTTGGGCACACAGGGGTCCAATGGCCCACTTCACAACTTGGTGTGGTTTCAGGCAGGATGGGCCATGAATGATGGGATTTGCAGTACCTTCACCCAATTCACTTCCCACAGAACATTGAAACCCCTACAAGTCACAGACCAGACCCAAAATTGACAGTAAGGCTTCATTAACTTGATTTTCCCAACTAGGCCTCAGCTCATGGGACATTGTGTATGGCCTGAATTGACAGTAACCTACCTTGGCACACAGAGCCCCCATGACCCACGCTACCTTCTACTGCAGTTTGGAGGAGGGTAGACCATAGATGATGGGATTTGATGTACCTCCATGGATTATGGGATTCCTAGTACTTTCAAACCCTTCATTCCCCACAAACCACTGCGGCCCAGAACCAAGACCGATAAAGACTAAACTTGGCACACAGAGCCCCCATGACGCACACTCCATCCGACTGCAGTTTAGAGGAGGGTGGACCACGGATGATGGGATTTGATGTACCTCCATGGATTATGGGATTTGTAGTACTGTGAAACCCTTCGTTTCCCACAGACCACTGTGGCCCAGAACCAAGACCGATAAAGACCAAACTTGGCACACAGAGCCCCCATGACCCACACTCCATCCGACTGCAGTTTGGAGGAAGGTGGACCATGGATGATGGGCTTTCAAGTACCTCCACTCACTTCCCAAGCCCGCTGTGACCCTCATCCAGTGACTGATCAAGACCAAACTTGGCACACAGAGCCCCCATGACCCACTTTACATCCTGGTGCAGTTTGGAGGAGGGTGGACCACGGGAAATAAGGCAGGCCCCGCCCCACCCCTCCTTTCGTCAGAGCTCGGAGACCTGGTGGTTTCAAGAAGCCTTTGAACCTGACCATTTCTAATACGGCCTTCTTCTTCCTACCAATGAGCCCGGCCACTTCCTCTAATCGGCCCGGAAATCAAGAGCCACAGCCCCCCCCCCCCCGCGTTGTTGTTGCCTGCCAGAGCATGTGTTTTGTTTGCTTATTTACCTCGTTTATACCCCGCCTTTCTCCTCACCCCGCAGCAGGGGACTCAGGGCGGATCGCAACGCACATAGACAGGCAAACATTCAATGCCATAGACACGCAACCCATATAGACAGACACTCAGAGGCTATTTAATATCCCAGCTTCTGGCCCCCAGGGGGAGCTGTCGCTTCCTCATTCTTTGCAAGCGGAGGCTGCATGGCTCGGCACCGCCAGGAGGTTCTAGGACTCAGATCGCAGTGGTCGTGGGGGACCGTATTGGGAGAGGCGTTCCCTAAGGTACACCGGCCCCAGGCCGTTCAAGGCCTTGAAGGTCAGAACCAGCACCTTGAAGGTGATCCAGTGCTCTATCGGGAGCCAGCGCAGTCCGCGCAGGACAGGCGTGATGTGGCCGCGAGGTGGGAGGCCTGCCACCAGCCGCGCTGCCGCGTTCTGCACCAGCTTCAGCTTCCGGATCACCGACAGAGGGAGGCCGATGTAGAGAGCGTTACAGTAGTCCAGTCTTGAGGTGACCGTGGCTTGGACCACTGTGGCTAGGTCGTGGCGGGACAGGGAGGGGGCCCGAGGTGATGGAAAGCCACTCCGCTGACGATGGAGATGTGCTTCTCCGTTGTCAGGTGGGCGTCAAGCGTGACTCCCAGGCTTTTGGCGGATGGAGACGGGCGGAGTGTCGCCCCGTCCAGGGCTGGGAGCCGGATCCCTCCCGTACCCGGACGACCCGGCCACAGGATCTCCGTCTTCGCCGGATTCACCTTCAACCTACCGGCTCTCAGCCATCCAGTGACGGCCTCAAGGCAACGATGGAAATTATGGGGTACGGAGTCGGGTCGGCCCTCCATCCCCAGAACGAGCTGGGTGTCACCCGCGTATTGGTGGCACTCCGGCCCAAAGCTGCGCGCCAACCGAGCAAGTGGTCGGACGTAGATGTTAAATAACAGAGGGGAGAGGATTGCCCCCTGAGGCACCCCCTCCTCCACAAAGGAAGGGGGGGCAAAGGTCGACAACGAGCTACGCAATTTGGTCGAGAGCTCACCCCGACCTGGGCAGGCCTCGAACTCATGACCTTCTGTTCAGCGGGGATCTTACGCAGCGGACTCCCGGTGCTTGCCCTCACCCCGGGCAGGCCCCCTGGGCGTTTGAGCTTCCAGGCGTCTCGGCCGGGCCTTCGAAGTGGCCTTGCGCAGGCAGGACGGCTTTTGAGGGACGTGTGTTGTCCTGGCGACAATGGGTACGCGTCCCTTGTTGTGTTGTGGAGTTTGTGTCACGATAATAATCCCCTCCCAAAAATAATAACAACAACAATAATAATCCCAATAATAACAACAACAATAATAATGATCCCCTCCCAATTATAATAATAATAATCCCCCCAATAATAATAATCTACTCCCAATAATAACAATAATAATAATCCCGTCCCAATAATAATAATCCCCCCCCAATAATAATAATGCCCTCCCAATGGTCTTGGTCATTCTCTGGGTGAGGGTTGCAGCGGTCTCAGAAGGTGAGCGAAGGTACTTCAAGTCCCATCATCTGTGGTCCATCCTCCTTGAAACAGCACCAGGGTGTAGAGTGGGTCAAGGGGGCTCTGTGTGCCAATTTTGGTCTGTAGTGGTCATTGGGTGAGGGTCGCGTTGTGAAGTGGGCCATTGGGCCCCTGTGTGCCAAGTGTGGTCCTGATCCGTCACTGCTGTGGGCCGCAGTGTCTGACTGCCTGAGTCACCTTAGAATGTTAAGTCACCTTAGAATGTTGGAATGTGGATGGCCAATCAGAGTTCTTTGTGCAAATATCATGTTAGTGGCAACCAATCCCCTCTGTCTGGGGCCATGGAATGTTGGAGTTCTGAGGCTGGCCAATCAGAGCCCTTTATGCAAATATTCCCTTAGTGGCAACTTATCGAAGCGCTGTCGCATATTTCTTGGCACCTCCCAGAAAATGAACATTCCACTTCTAACGGAAAAAACCTGTCGTTTGGGTAACTCAAGCATTCAGTTGCATTCTGTTTTGCTGGCCAATCAGAGTCATTTATGCAAATTGTCTCTCAGTGGCAACCAGTTCCCTCTGTCTGGTGCCTTGGAGTGTTTGAGTTCTGAGGCTGGCCAATCAGAGTCCTTTATGCAAATAATCTGGTGCCTTAGAGCAGGGGTGCCCACACTTTTTCAGCATATGAGCTGATTCGAATAAAACCAAGTCTGAAATATCTACCAGGGCGGAGCAGGGGGAAGGGGGCGGGGCTTCACGCGGCCTGGCTCCGCCCCCTCTGGTTTTAGCGCTTCCACAGCTTCTGGAGGCAAGAGGCGGGAATGCCAAGCCAGTGGGGGCTATCTCTGCCACTACTGCCTTGGCGTTCCCCCCCTTCCCTCCAGAGGCTGCGGAAGCGCTAAAGCCGGGGTGGGGGAGAAGGGGGTGGAGCTTCGCACGGCCTGGCTCCGCCCCCTCAGAAGTGCCCCATCCATCTGGGATCGACCTTCCGTCCTGGGATCGACCAGTCGATCGCGATCTACCTAATGAGCACCCCTGCCTTAGGGTGTTGGAGTTCTGAGGCTGGCCAATCAGAGTCCTTTATGCAAATAATTCCACAGTGGCAAGCAATCGAAACGCTGGCACGTATTCCTCCCTCCGCACCGCCGCAAACACTGACTTTTATTATATACACACTGTAGACCAGGGGTGCTCATTACGGTGATCGGGAGCACCTAGGTGACCCTCGGCCCCCTTCCCGGTGATCTTTGGGCCTCACCAGCCGGATGGCGCACACCTGCCATGCGTGCGCACGTGCGCCCCCGCCGCCGCCTTTGCGGGGCTTCTTTTGCCAAAATGAGGCTTTAGTGGGCGGGCCCACGCACGGTGTGGTGACATGACCGCCCATTGGTTGCTGCTGGGGGGGGGGGAGCAAGGCGAAGGCACGCGCACGGATAGGATGCGAGGCTGTGGGAGGGATGGAGGGAATGTGTGTGCGTGTGCGAGAGAGAGAGAGCCAAGGAGAGAAGAAAGGAATCCGGAGAACTTTTTCGGATCCTTTTGGCAGGCAGGCGGGCGGGCGCTGGAAGGAGAGAGAGGGAGAGGGAGAGAGAGAAAGAGGCGAGGGGGGCCTCATGGGCAAAGTGGGGCAAAGCCAAGCAGGCCCCGCCGCAAGCCCTGCTGCTGCCGCCCTCGGGACTCCCATTCCCAGCCGGGACCTGGGCGAGCGGGCTGTGTGGGGCTGCTTTCTCTCCTTGGTGGGGGGCCAGGAGGGAGGGCTCCGCGCCGTGTTCCTGGGGCTGGGCCCGAGGAGGAGGAGGGGGCTGCGGGGGTGGAGGCTCCCCTTGCTGCTGCTGCTGCTGCTTGTGCCCTCGCCGCCTTTCTCCGCCTCGCCCTCCCTTGCCCTCGAAGGAGAAAGGCGGCGAGGGCCCACGGGGGAGAGAGAGAGAGTTCAGAGCCGGTTAGGAAGAGCCACCCTCTCTCTCCCCCCCCCCCGTGGGCATGGACTGCCCCCAGTGGGAGGGGTCCTCCTTCCTGCCAGCCGTCCACTTGGGCGTCCTTTCTGACTGACTCCCTCGAAAGGAAGGAAGGGCGCCCCCCCCCCCCGCTGCACCTGTCACTTTGGGGGAGCCCCTCTTCCACTCTTCCTTCTCCTGCCCAGGTAAGGGAGGGGGGAGGGGGAGGCTGCCGTGGGGAGGCTCCAGCCTCACGTGGGTCCCTCTCTCGGTTGAGTTTCCCGGCCCAGGCAGCAGCCAGGCGGCCCCTCTTCCCAGCCCTGCCCCTTCCGAGCCGCCGCCGAAGCCATACCTGGCCGGTGCGCTGGCGGGTGCGCCTATAAATACCCTCCTGCTGCGTGCGTGGGAGGGGCCTGCTGTGCACGCAAGAAGCAGGATGGGATGCGGACTTCCTGCTTCACGAAAGCACGCAGCAGGAAGGAGGAAGGCAACGAAGACACTAAGAGAGAGCGTGCGCGCAGGCAAGGAGGATCCCTTCCCGGGTGTGCGCGGCGGCGAGTTCGTGGGCAGGCAAGAAGAAGCCCCATGCGGACGGAAGGCTGGAGTAAGCCGCCACGCCCTTGGGGCAAGAGGAGGGGTGGAAAAAGGCTCGTGCCGTGCGCGCACTTGGAAGGGGAGGAGGAAGGCGGACGAGGGACTTCTAGGCCCATGTGCTTATTTCATGCAGTGTTTCCCAACCAGTGTGCTGTGGGCCATCCTCAGGTGTGCCGTGGGAAATGGGAACCTCCAAGACCCCTTCTTCCCAGCCTGGCTCTGCTCACTTTGCTCTGGGGCGGGTCTGGGCAGTGGGGCCCGCACGGGTCACGCCTTCCTCCCTCCCCCATCCCCTCCTGAACACGCTCACGCTGCCCCCTCGGACCAAAATGGCTGCAGAAGCGGCAGCGGAGAAGAAAAAGTAAGTGTTGGGCAGGAGGGGGAAGAGAGGGCGCGGAGGGGGAGGGAGAGGTCTCTGTCGAAAGCTGGCATGGCCACACTTGGGCCTTCCCGGTGTTTTGGACTCCAACTCCCACCATTCCTAGCAGCCTCAGGCCCTTTTCCTTTCCCCCCCTCAGCCACTTAAGCAGGAAAGGGCCTCAGGCTGTGAGGAATGGTGGGAGTTGGAGTCCAAAGCACCCAGAGGGCCGAGGTTTTCCCATGCCTGTGTTGAGCCTCCTTCCAACATTGTGATTCTGGATAGAAAACAAACCATAACATAACATAACATTGTTTGAGTCCACAGTGCTCTCTGGGTGTAGGTGAACTACAACTTCCAAACTCAAGGTCAATTCCCAAGCAAACCCTTTCAGTACTTTCTGTTGGTAATGAGAGTTCAATAGGCCAAGTTTGGTTCAATTCCATTGTTGCAAGAGTTCAGGATGCTCTTTGTTTGTGTGTTAACTATAACTCCCAGAAACTGTACCTCCCAAATGCCAAGGTCTATTCCCCCCAAACTCCATCTGTGTTCACATTTGGGCATATTGAGTATTCATGCCAAGTTTGGTCCTGATCCTGATCCATTGTTTGAGTCCACAGTGCTCTCTGGATATAGGTGAACTACAGCTCCAAAACCCAAGGTCAATGCCCACCAAACTCTTAGAGCATTTTCTCTTGGTGATGGGAGTTCTGTGTGGGAAGTTTGTGTCTTTCTGCCATTGACAGGATATCTCTGTTGTGTTCATCGGAACAGGCCCAGGTTTCACACTGAGTGTATAAATACATCAAAAAACATATTAACTATCCGTATGACTGTGTTAGAGTGTCGTTTTGTGTCATTTTGGTTGGTGGTGTGCCCCAGGGTTTTGTAAACGTAAAAAATGTGCCGCAGCTCAAAAAACCCTTGGCACCCCGTCATCCTGGGGCTCGGATGGGACGGAGGTGGTTCTGGTCTCGATCTTGGATTAGCTACGTTCCCATCTGGATCGAGGCGGATCGGCGCTGCTTGTGTTATTGGGCCTCACGGCAGCGTTTGACGCAGTCGATGACAATCTATTGACCTACCACCTGGGGGCAGCCCTTAATTGGGTGTCCTCCTTCCTCTGGAACCGGCTGCAGCGAGTGAGGAGGGGCGAGGTTGTCTCCGGGGGTCCCCTGCTTCACTGCGGGGTCCCTCGGGGCAATTCTCCCCCCTCTGTTATTTCACATCTGCATGCGACCCCTTGCCCAGCTGGTGCGTAGCTTTGGGCTTGAGTGCCACCAGTACGCTGATGACGGCCAGCTTATCCTGAGGACGGGTGGCCGGGCCGAATCCGTACCCGATAATTTCCACCGCTGCCTCGAGGCCGTCACTGGGTGGCTGCGAGCCAGTAGGTTGGAGGTGAATCCGGCAAAGACGGAGATCCTGTGGCTGGGCCGCCCGGACTGTAGGGATGCCCAGCTTCCGGCCCTGGACGGCGTGACGCTACGTCCGTCGCCTTCTGTTAAGAGCTTAGGAGTAACCCTGGACCCTCTGCTGTCGATGGAGGCTCACGTCTCCGCCGTCAGCAGGGTGGCGTTTTTCCATCTCCGCCAGGCGAGGAATACGAAGATTCAAGTAGCAAAGAAGGTACAATATCTAACTATGAAGAACAATCAATTGTTAAAAAACAATTACGACATCACATGGAAACATGTAAAGAAAAAACTCGAAAGTTGGAGATTCCTAAATCTTAATCTGGTAGGAAGAATAGCGGAGATAAAGGTGGACAGGCTTCCTAGAGTGGTTTTTTTAAAATTTCAATCCATACCCATTCTAAGAACAACTTAGACCTGGAAGAGGGACGTCTGCATCCGTATACCTTAAGAAAGCGGAATGTCTGTGTGTGTGTGTGTGTGTGTGTGTGTGTGTGTGTGCGGAGGGCGGATATGTGGCAGCTATTTGCATAAAGTCCTTTGATTGGCCAGCCTCGCCACTCCAACATCCTAAGGCACCAGACGGAGGCCATTGATTGCCACTGATTAGCCAGCATCCCAGAATCCAGGCCTCTACATTCAAACAGCAGGATTTCTTCCCACTGAGGGGGAAAAGGCACCATCCACATTCCCTCCCCACTTGGCTCTGTGAAAACAACATGGATTCCTGTTTTCTCCTCCCCCTCAGCTTTTAGAAAACGGCTGCCTGCCATTCGGCCTTTTACAGTTACCAAACACCAGCAGAGCAGGCCAGAACATTACAGGCCCCAAAAGAGAGTTTAGGGCAGGATGGGCCACGAATGAAGGGATTTGCACCACCTTCACCCCATTCACTTCCCAGAAAGCACTGTAGCCCCTACAAATCACAGACCAGGCCCAAAATTTACAGTAAGGCTTCATTAACTTGATTTCCCTGACTAGATAAAAATATAAAACGGATGGCACCGGAGCTCCGCCAGGTGAGGTTCGACCACACCAATGGCCGGGAGTACGAAGGTGGGCCCGGTCAACTGAAGAGGCTGCGCGAGGGTGTGATGAGGCATGGAATGTTGGGGCAGCAGGCCCTTGCGAAGGCCGTTGCCGTGGAAACGGAAGCGTGAGGGCTGCTCCTGCTTTAGAACTTTCGAGGTTTAAAAAAACAGGCAGTTGGCTTTGTCGGTTGGTGGGAAGTTCACTGCCTTGAGGAGCCGCCAGAGTCCAGTCCAGGGTTGGAGAAACCCGGTTGAAGGACAGGCTTTGTCCAAGTTGGGAATGAAAACAACTAGGTGAAGCCTACAGTGGGCTATGTATTTCTTTATCTATCACCAAGAGGTTCTGGAACTCGGATCGCAGTGGTCGTGGGGGATTGTATGGGGAGAGGCGGTCCCTCAGGTACACTGGCCCCAGACCACTCAAGGCCTTGAAGGTCAGAACCAGCACTTTGAAGGTGATCCGGTGCTCTATTGGAAGCCAGTGCAGTCCGCGCAGGACAGGCGTGACGTGGCAGCGAGGTGGAAGGCCTGCCACCAGCCGCGCTGCCGCGTTCTGCACCGGCTTAAGCTTCCGGATCACAGACAAGGGAAGGCCAATGTAGAGAGCATTACAGTAGTCGAGTCTTGAGATGACCGTGGCTTGGACCACTGCGGCTAGGTCATGACGGGGCAGGTAGGGGGCCAGTTTCTTCGCCTGCCGAAGGTGGTAGAAAGCTACGCTGACGGTGGAGATGTGCTTCTCCATCGACAGTTTGGAGTCAAGAGTGACTCCCAAGCTTTTGGCGGATGGTGACGGGCGGAGTGTCGCCCCGTCCAGGGTTGGGAGCTGGATCTCTCCTGTACCCGGGCGACCCAGCCACAGGATCTCCGTCTTAGCCGGATTCACCTTCAACCTACTGGCTCGGAGCCATCCAGTGACGGCTTCAGGTACAGAGTCGGGCCGGCCTTCCATCCCCAGAATGAGCTGGGTGTCATCCGCGTATTGGTGACACTCCAGCCCGAAGCTGCGCGCCAACCACGCAAGTGGTCAGACGTAGATGTTAAATAACAAAGGGGAGAGAATTGGCCCCTGGGGCACCCCACAAAGGAGGGGGTGCCCCCTGAGACAACCTCACCCCTTCTCACTCGCTGAGACCGGTTCCGGAGGAAGGAGGACAGCCAACTAAGGGCTGACCCCCTCACCCCGTCCCCATCCAATCGGTGGGTCAAAAGATCATGATCGACAGTATTGAACGCTGCCGTGAGGTCCAATAACATGAACTAGATCCACCTTGATCTAGTTGGCGGCGCAGCTTGTCTGTGATGGTGACCAGCACCGTCTCCGTCCCATGCCCTGAACGGAAGCCGGACTGGAAGGGGTCAAGCCAAGTTGCGTCATCTAGGAAGGACTGCAGCTGCTCCATTGCTGCCCTCTCAACCACCTTGCCCAGATACGATAAATCCGACACTGGGCGGTAGTTGGAAGGGACCGACGGATCTAGACTCGGCTTCTTGAGCAATGGAGTGACCACTGCCTCTTTCAATCCCCTGGAAACACTCCTTGCTCAAGGGAGGCGTTGACTAACTTCAACAGGGGGTCACGTAACCTCTCCAGGCAAGCTTTCACCAGCCAGGAGTGGTCGGCCTAGCTGCAGTAACTAGCCTATCAACAGCTTCTGCGTCCAGTGGCCGAAACCAGTTGAAGGTGGGCCCGGCAAGAGGCCACGGGGTCTGAGTTCCCTGACTGTATCAAGAGTAGGGGGAAGGTCCCGGCGGAGGGCCGAAAGCTTGTCCGCGAAATAGCTTTGGAAAACCTCGGCAGAGAGGGCCTGATCATTATTGTTTGGGATGGTAGGGACCATCGTTAATGACCTAATTATTTTGATCAATTGAGCCGGGCGTGAGCTAGCGGACGCTATCAATGTTGCATAGTATGAATTTTTCGCAGCCTTGATAGCATGCTTATAAGTAAGAACATAAGAACATAAGAAGAGCCATGCTGAATCGGGCCTCAGCCGATCTAGTCCAGCATTCTGTGTCACACACTGAGTGGCCCACCAGTTGTACACGGGGATCTCGAGCAGAAGGGAGGGCAAAACCCTCACCTGCTCCCGACCCCCCACAACCAGTAGTCTCCATAACAAGCTTATAAGCTGATTTCGTGCCTTCGTCACGGAGTTTCCTCCACTTGCCCTCTCGCCGTCTCTTTGTCCAAGTTGGGAATGAAAAGAACTAGGTGAAGCCTACAGTGGGCCATTTACGCGTTGGAGCAGTCAGTGAGTGAGACTGCTTGTGCCTGTGTCAGGTAGTCCAGGGGAAACTGTGCCCCATTGTTATTGTTGAAACGTAATAAACACACGTTTGTACCTCTTAGGAGTCCTTTTGACAACCAACCAAGCTCAGTACATCGCATAGACGTGACCGTTCTTGAAGAAAGACCTCTCCTCTCATGATTATTTCACACACAAGCCTCAGTTCTTCCCAGTGGGTAGCCAGGTGTAGTGCATGGTGGCAGCGAGTGGAAATGAGAGTGATCCTCACAAAGTGGGACGGGCGCTGTCAGCTGCGTCTCCACACATGGGTGGCAGAGGTGGGACATCGGGGACCGCCTGCCCTGCCACAGTTCTCCACAGTTTCGAGTTCAAATCCACACAGGTCGACGCTAGCTCTCAGCGGCGTCATCGCAAAGTGGTGGCCGCGGTGGGATTCATGAGAAAGTGGTCAGTGGGCCTGGAATCTCTACAGAGGGATAGTGCGAGCAGCGCATGGTAGGGCCGGGGAAGTAAGTGGGTGAAGTGCAGAGCAGAGTACTCTCTGGCGACCCAGGGACTGGGCCTTGGGAGGAGCCGTGCGTGCGCTCCAGGCCCCCCCAAGGCTGCCTTTCGTGGTGTATCTCCATCCTCAACATGACCCTAGAGGGGTAAAGGGGGAAATCTTGGGGGGAAAGACAGGAGGTTCCTGGCTTCCGTCCTTGACCTTTTGCTTCTTTCTCGACCAGGGACGTGACGGTTCTGTGGAGCCACCGCGTGAGTGCCGCAAGGAGACCATCATATAGGAAGAAGGAATCCTCAAGGCGACGGCCTTCCTGAACTCGTGACCTCGCTTGGAGATAGGAAAGGAAGGGAAAACAGTCAGGTATCAGTATTGCAATTAAGCCCCCGTCTGATTGTAGACATGGAGGAGGAAACTTACAAATGCTTGGAGTGTGGGAAGGACTTCACTCATCTTTCAAGTCTACGTAGACATGAAAGGACTCACACTGGGGAGAAACCCTATACATGCCTGGAGTGCGGGCAGAGCTTCACTCAGGTTTCAAGTCTACGCTCACATCAAAGGACTCACACTGGGGAGAAACCCTATAAATGCCTGAAGTGTGGACAGAGCTTCACTCAGAATTCAAGCCTACGCTCACATCAAAGGACTCACACTGGGGAGAAACCCTATAAATGCCTGGAGTGTGGGCAGAGCTTCACTACTAGTTCAGGTCTACGTTCACATAAAAGGACTCACACTGGAGAGAAACCCTATAAATGCCTGGAGTGTGGACAGAGCTTCACTCACAGTTCACATCTACGCTCACATCAAAGGACTCACACTGGAGAAAAACCCTATACATGCCCGGAGTGTGGACAGAGCTTCACTCATAATTCAAATCTACGTTCACATCAAAGGACTCACACTGTGGAGAAACCCTATACATGCCTGGAGTGTGGACAGAGCTTCACTCATAATTCAAGTCTTCGCTCACATCAAAGGACTCACACTGGGGAGGAACCCTATAAATGCCTGGAGTGTGGAAAGGACTTCACTTACCGGTCAGGTCTACGTAGACATCAAAGGACTCACACTGGGCAGAAACCCTATAACTGCCTGGAGTGTGGACAGAGCTTCACTCAGAATTCAAGCCTACGCTCACATCAAAGGACTCACACTGGGGAGAAACCCTATAAATGCCTGAAGTGTGGACAGAGCTTCACTCAGAATTCAAGCCTACGCTCACATCAAAGGACTCACACTGGGGAGAAACCCTATACATGCGTGGAGTGTGGACAGAGCTTCACTACTAGTTCAGGTCTACGTTCACATCAAAGGACTCGCACTGGGGAGAAAACTTATAAATGCCTGGAGTGTGGACAGAGCTTCACTCAAAGTTCAAGTCTACGCTCACATCAAAGGACTCACACTGGGGAGAAACCCTATAAATGCCTGGAGTGTGGAAAGGACTTCACTTACCGGTCAGGTCTACGTAAACATCAAAGGACTCACACTGGGGAGAAACCCTATACATGCGTGGAGTGTGGGCAGAGCTTCACTCAGAATTCACACCTACGCTCACATCAAAGGACTCACACTGGGGAGAAACCCTATACATGCGTGGAGTGTGGACAGAGCTTCACTCGTCATTCAAAGCTACTCAAACATCAAGGGACTCACACTCAGGAGTAATGTTATGAACACGTGGCATTTGGAAAGGGCTTCCCGGAGAGTCCCAATCGAGAGGCGCAGAATTCACATTGGAGAGGACAGTGGTCTTTGACCCCAGGATGACCCTCCCAGGCAGAGTTTCCCAAACGCTTCGTGTTGGTGGCACTCTTTATAGCGTGGCATCCTTTGGTGGCCTGATAATTTGGTTGAACTAGCAAACCGGAGGTTAAAACAACCCCATTCAACATTTCCTGTATAGTTTACATAATCTATATATATAAAATCCTTCATGTCGTGGTGACAGTCAGGTAGACAAAGAAGCCACACAAGGCAGACACACCAAATCAGCCCACATACACGCAAAACCCCATGAGGCATGTTTACCACCCGACCAAAAATACAAAAAAACCCATTGGACTACAACTCCCATTATCCCCCACGCCACCCCCCTCTGGCAGTTTAGAGTGTCGGAATGTTGGTGGTGCTGGCCAATTAGAGGCATTATGCAAATACTCCCTCAGTTAGAATGTAGAGGCTGGGAGCCACCCCCCTCTGGCAGTTTAGAGTGTCGGAATGTTGGTGGTGCTGGCCAATTAGAGGCATTATGCAAATACTCCCTCGGTTAGAATGTAGAGGCTGGGAGCCACCCCCCTCTGGCAGTTTATAGTGTCGGAATGTTGGTGGTGCTGGCCAATTAGAGGCATTATGCAAATACTCCCTTAGTTAGAATGTAGAGGCTGGGAGCCACCCCTCTGGCAGTTTAGAGTGTCGGAATGTTGGTGGTGCTGGCCAATTAGAGGCATTATGCAAATACTCCCTCAGTTAGAATGTAGAGGCTGGGACGCACCCCCCTCTGGCAGTTTAGAGTGTCGGAATGTTGGTGGTGCTGGCCAATTAGAGGCATTATGCAAATACTCCCTCAGTTAGAATGTAGAGGCTGGGAGCCACCCCCCTCTGGCAGTTTAGAGTGTCGGAATGTTGGTGGTAGGGAGGGAGGGAGAAGAGGCAGGAGGACAGAAAGAAGAGAAAAGCTGAGGGATGAGGGGGAGAGGGAAGAAAGGAAGTATAAAAGGCAGGAAGGGATGTCACTATTGTTCTTCGCCACATACACACACATACATAAAGATGCACACATACACACATATATACATGCACTGAAATATATATCTACACATATACACACATATACAAACACACATATACATAAGTACACACATATACACGCATACACATATACACATAGGTACACACACATATAGACACACATAGACACACATAAATATATATACATACATAGATACACACACAAAACACATATATTCCATACCACCACACAGCCCCCCAACACTCATTTCTCTGGCAGGGACCCTCCCCCTCTCCCGCTGCCTCTCCTTCCTGCCTGGAAACCCCCATTGGCCCACAGTCTATTATTGCCCAAAGCACACACACACAAGTATACACACACATAAAAACACAAATACACACATACACATACATACAAGACACACACACACACATATATATACATGCACACAATATACACACACACATATACATAACGACATGCACACATACATATATACATGCACAGAAATATACACATACACACAGCTGTACCTACCCACATGTACACATATACCTGCATATACATATACGCACATATACACAAACATACACACACATATACAAAAACACACACATATACACATATACAGGATTGTGCGAAGACAGCGCTGATGAAAGCGTTCGAGGAGTCGTAGGTGTTGGCGATAGGCGACCCATGTTTCAGACCCATAGAGGAGAATAGACAGTACGATAGCTCTGTACACACGGATTTTGGTGCTTTGCCTCAGGTGATTGTTGCTCCAGACTCTTTTGTGAAGCCTTCCGAATGCACTCTATGCCTTTGCTCATCTGTGATCGATCTCTTTATCAATCTTGGCGTCTGAAGAGATTACGCTTCCCACGGAGGTGAACTGCTGAACGGACTTAAGCACAGATTGGCCTATGCTAACGTGGGGATGATGGTGTTCTTCCTGTGGTGCGGGCTGGTAGAGGACTTCCGTTTTCAAATTTGTATTGGTTGTATAGCATTACATAAGATTTGTGTGGTGGTGCAAGAGGGAGGGAGGGAGGGGAGGGAGGGAGGGAGGGAGGGAGGGAGGGAGGGAGGGAGGGAGGGAGGAGGGAAGGAGAGGTCCAAATCACATACATCACATTCGGCCTTGAATAATTCCAACCTTTTAAATTAAATGAAGACATAAAAGTGTCAAGAAGAGCGGGAACTCCAGCATTGCGGATGGAAAATGACATCACTGTTATCGGGTGTATGTGTATATATACACATAGATTCGGGCCCGGATTAACGTTTTGTGGCGCCCTAGGCCACACTCTGTAAATGCCGCCCCGTGGGGGGTGCTTGCGGGGGGCGGGGCTGGCGTGGTCGAGAAGGAGCCGGGGGGAAGTCCCGCCCCTAGGGCGTCTGACGTGACTCCCCCCCGGCTCCTTCACTGAAGGAAGGAAGGGCGGGGCTGGTGCACATAACAATAGTTGGAGGGAATATTAAAAATACACCAAGGACGACCAAGACCAGCCTTCAACGAAGAAGAAGAGCCGGGAGAGGAAGTAAGGAGAGGAATGCACGGCCACGGAAGACACGGGCACGAAGGTGCAACCCATCGATCTGAAATTAGATGTGTTACGGAGCATAGATGGGACCTCCAACACCTTTTGTGATGTGTGTCAATGGAGTAGAGATGTAGATGGTCACGTGTGAATTGTTGGCAGTCAGTTTGATCTACTGTTTGTATTGTTTTGATCTTATGCTAACATGTTGACAGGGGGTTGTGTTTTGTGCGTGTATATGTTTGTGTATATGTGTCTATATAAAAGATGCAACGAAAACAACCACAACTACTCGAGAAGTAGCCTGACTAGCAACAGGAAAAGACACAAGAGTCTAAACTACACAATAGGATGATATCACACATACTAGGCGGCTGGCACCCTACCTCTCCGCGAACGACCTGGCCACGGTGATCCAGGCGACGGTCACCTCGAGGCTGGATTACTGTAACGCCCTTTACATCGGCCTACCCTTGGGGATGATTCGGAAGCTCAAGTTAGTGCACAATGCCGCAGACGCCTTCTCGCCGGGCACGGGAAGATGCCATATTACACCAATATTGCGGCAACTGCACTGGCTGCCCTCGAGCACCGGATCTCCTTCAAGGTATTGGTGTTAACCTTTAAGAAGGCCTTGCGTGGTCTTGGGCCAGTGTACTTGAGGGACCGCCTTTCACCATGTTGTCCCCAGAGGTCCCTACGCTCCGGTGTGCAAAATCTTCTCAACGTCCCTCCATCCGGCAGCTCCACCTGCCCTCAACAAGGCAAAGGGCCTTCTCGGTGGTGGCACCAACCCTATGGAATGCCCTACCTGAGGAAGCCAGGGGCGTCAGGGAACGGCCCTCTTTTCCCCCAGCCTGCAAGACGGCTCTTTCCCGCCTGGCTTTTCCAGCTGAGTAACTGCTATGCTTTCTGTGTAGTTGAGCTTAGTCTTAGAATTATTTCAGCGCTAGTAATGTTTTAGACCAGGGCTGTCCAACTGCCGGCCCCGGGGTCGTACACGGCCCCCCCGCCCCCCCCCTGTTGGACACGGCCCCTGCTATGCCCCCGGCTGCCATTTTTTAAATTAAAAATGTCTAATTTTTTTTTTAAAAAATGGCGGTCGAAAGGGGGGGGGGGGAGGCGGGGCAGGGAGGAGGAAGAGAGCTAGCTCCTCCTCCCTGCACCGCCCTCCGTCCCTCTCTGCGCCGCCGCTGCGATCCGGTTCAAGGGCGGGGGAGGGGAGGGAGGAGGAGGAATCCTCCCTCCTCCTCCTCCTTCCCGGCGCCGCTGGTG